>JBBMEF010000008.1:4860832-4877062 GCA_037832685.1 Sicyos baderoa | reverse complement strand
AGAGAGACCATGCTCTTGAAGTTGTCCAATGCTTAAAAGATTATTTTTTAGCTCTGGAACATAAAAGACATCAGTAACCACATGAAAAATATTATTCACATACAATTTCACCTTTCCTTTTCCAAGAACACCCATTCTGGTGTTATTCCCCAGTTTTACCGATTCATGGTATGTCTCATCCAATTCATAGAATGCACCTTTATTTTCGCTCATATGATTTGAGCAGCCTAAATCAAGTAACCATATGTCTTCTTGTGAGACATGATTCTTATCATCAACATAGGACATCAATAACATCTCCTCTTCTTCATTTAATTCAATATAGTTGGCCTATTCCAATGTTGGACATTCATACTGGAAATGACCAAACTTGTGACATTTGTAACATTCAATGGCTGCTTTATTGAAATATTGTCGACCTCGAACTCGGCCTCTTCCTTTATAGCCTCATCGACCTCGACTTTGATTTCCATATTGATTGTCCGTGGTTACTTTGAGAGCTTGCTCCTCAACTTTGCTTCTGTTAAACTTTTGCTCATGCACAATGAGTGAACTTTGTAGTTCGTCGATAGAAAGTGTATCAATATCCTTAGATTGTTCAATTGATACCACAACATAATTGAATTTTTCAATTAAGGTTCGAAGAATTTTTTCAACGATAGTGATGTGTTTCATTTTTTCTCCATTGCTCCTCATTTTGTTTGCAATACTCATAACAAGAGCAAAATAATATGTGATAGTTTCACTAGATTTCATCTCTAAAATCTCAAAATCTCTTCTTGGAGAATAGATCGTTTAACCCTTTCATTCCCTTCGTACTTTTTCTTCACGGAATTCCATATTTGCTTTGCTGTGCGTTTCTCCAAAATTTGCTCAAGTGTGATTCTATCTATAGCTTGGAATAGATAATTTTTTACTTTAAGATCCTTCAACATCAACTCTTCTAATTCTTTCTTCTCCGCATCTGGCAAAGTAACTCCCTCTTCTGGTTCAATAAAACCAGTTGTAATAAGGTGCCAATACCCTTTGGATTTCAGCAAATTTTCCATAAGCATACTCCAATGGTCATAATGGCCATCAAAAATTGGAATGGATGGTTGCATGAAATGTTTATCCTCACTCATTTTTCTCTAGAAATCACTCAAAACAAAAACTGCTATTTGTTCTCAGACTCTTGGCTCTGATACCAATTTGTAGAGAATAAAGAATAACTCTAATCAAATTGGAAGGAATGATCTTCATTATTTGAAGAAAGATGGTGGCTTAAATAGCCTTACAAACAAGCTAATAATAGCTTACTAACAACTCACCAAAGACTAAGGTGGTTAACTAAAATAACAATGAAAACTTATTCTAAAGCAATTTAAACAGTAAACACTAAACCAGCAAAGACTTAACAATTGTGAGGTTAGGTTAACTAACAATTTGTGGGTGCGAAATGAGCTAGTATATATATAAAGCTCCTTCCGATTGTCTTCATCCTTTGAGAGCGAGAAAAACTTTGGCCACCATTATGAGCTCTTGAGTTACTTCATTGACAATTATGAATGAGAGATCTTCTCATATTCTGAATATTGGAATAGGAAAGTTCGTGAACCACTTAAATCTGGTGTGATATCTCTTCTTCAACTCTTCTTCTTTATTTTTCATGTTTAGATCATTTGTATACTCTGATTTTTGTATTATATCAGGAATTATTTCTACACTTACTAGTCTAATCAAAACTAGAAAATAATTACAAATAGAATTACTTTTTAAAAAATAGTAAATATGGTCATTGGTATTAATGAATAATACTTAATGAGTGTTTATAATACATAATACGATATAATGAGTATTTATAATCATGTTTTAAAATGTATTAATGGCTATGAATGTAAAAACTTTAAAATTTGACTACTTTTGTAATTATGTTGTAAGAAGACTTCATTCAATACAATTTCCCTTCTAGTTAGATTGATGTTTTCCAATTTTGAGCTTGATAACCTTTTCTTGTTCCTGAATATTGGTCTTCTTCAATTCTTTTAGGTTTATGCTCTACTCCAAGTAAAGATCTGCCGAATTTAGATTTGCACATATAGGACAGAAGCACATTAATTAGGAAGGTTAGCCCTTATAGGATTCGGAGATAAGGAAAGGTTCCTCGTTGAAATTGACCGATATTTACGCAGGGTGGTATCGATGGAGTCGGGAGTAAAATTTGTTCTTCAGTCAATCTTCTCAGTCTTTAAACTCTTGGGGTTCTTTGCTTTTTTGTTCTACGAACAGGACCAACAACAAGAAAATAAATTCAATAGTTAAATGATGTTTTACTCTTTTTTTCATTCTTTAATTTTTCATTTCATTCTATTTAAATTTTATAATTTTATAAAAAAAAATTATTTTTTTTGTAATTATTGTTTATTTGTGTTCTTCCAATTTTGAGTTAGTTTTGTTTTCTTATTTGTTCATTCTTTTATTTCATTCTCTTCCAGTTTTCTAATTTGTAAGGTTTCTTAATTTATAATAATGTTTTGTGGTTTAAGAATTCTAAATTTTTAATGAATGTAATTAATTAAATGCTCTAATTTTTTTGAAGTAATGATTATAAAGTATCTTTTAACATTGGTAAAGAGTAATTAAACATTTTTTGTTTTCACATCGAACACACAACATACTCAATTCTCAATATATAATTCTTCATATAAATTTTTTTTTTTTTCTTCAAATGTTTTTTTTTATGAGATGAAAGATTTTTTCACTGCGAATTTTTTTGGGAAATGGTAGAATTTAGGTAAACTTGTGAAATTAATGGAAGGCATGACTATTTGTATAAAACTAAAAATAGGTGGCTAAATTAAAAATTACGAGATTAGAGATAAATTATTTTCCCCAAACTATCCTTAGTTATTTGTTATTAACAAAACATTAAACTAAAGAAAAAAATTGAATATTTTTCCTAGATTTCAGCATAATCATAAATCTCATTATTTTATATATTTTTTTTCTATATTTGAGAATAACTAACCACCTTCTATTTTATAATATTTTAAAAATAAAATATTAATAATAGTGGATTACCAACAAATCCCTAAAATTGTGGGAGAGGTGTGGAAACGTTTGTAAATCACATAAAAAAACATATTTGATTACGTTAAATTATATTGACTTATTTTTGTTTTGAGAATCACCTTCGATCTAAGGCGCCATTAAACAATTCAATCATTCGTTCACCACATTCAAGAGTAATCATTCGTTCACCTTCGATCTAAGGGTGCATATTTTTGCATAGAGATGTGAATTAATCACAAAGTACAATGGATGTACAAACATAGCGCATACTAATAAGTTATAGCAACTATATATGTGTGCATAATTTCGAATTCGTCGCATGTGCTAAATTTTGAGCCACTAGAACTCAATGGTTATCTTACCTTTGAAGAAAAGCTTGTCACAACGGTGTGTAAAATGTGCACAAATTTAAAATAAAATTAAAAAAAAAAATCAAGGAAACAACGTTATTCACAAAATATATACATAAGCAATAGAGTAACCAACATATGCACATTTATTATAACATGGTAGGTACATAATATGTGCCAACAATGTCTAATTTATGGGGAAAAATAAAACAAACAAACAAAACAAAAACAAACAAACAATGATATTCACATAATACATATCAGTGACAACACTAACGTAACTAACATATGCGTCAATATTCTGTACATAATACGTGTCAACAGTAACTAACATATGATATGTACAAAATACGTGCAACCAATGACTAGCATATGCAAAATAATAATAAAAATAATAAAGGAAAATATAATCCCTACAAAATAGAGATTCTATTAGCTATAAAATAGGTGTCAACCATGTCGGTAAAAATAAAATTTTAAAATCCCTAAAAAGTAGGAATTCGATTTTAGACGTTAATATCTTTAACAACCCGAGTCATTAGATTTTGAAGCTTACACTCGAAAAAATGTTAGAGCAACAAAAGAGATTTGAAATCTTACACTTAAAAAGTTTATATCTTCGAAAATGTGGTTCCAATATTGGTCTCTTTTGAAGTCTCGAGAATCGTAGTCCAACGAAATGCATAAATTTCTCTCGCGGCTGGATTTTTCAACGGGGGCTATCATCAATCGCAAATGCATGGATCTTTTTGCGCAGGTTGTTCAACACGAAGAAAGAATAAAAAGAAATTTTGCATATTTTTTAAAAACGGATATTAAAGGTGTTCATAAAACTCAAGCTCACGTACTATTTCCAACTATTTTTTAATTAAAATTTAAGCAGACTTACAATAATAACACCAACGAACCAGAGTATTTACGACTTATGGGAAGAGGATGAACAAAAATACTAAATTACGTATAATTTTTTAAAAAAATCAAAATCTATGATTTCATGGTATTTTATAATTACTGATTTAATTTTTTTACTAACCTTTTTAAAAATTCGTTAGAATTTGTTTAGATTTTTCTAGATTAAAAAATGTAGTTAGTTATAATCTATTTAAAATAAATTAAAAATAAACTCTATGAAATATAGAAGAGGTACTATATTAATAATTAATTAAAATTCGTAAATAAAAAAAAGACACCAATTTAAAGTCTACATATCTTTAGCCACACCCCTAATTAATTTCTAAATTCTAATCATTTCCCTAGTTGTCCCATAAAAATTTTCTTAAAAGCATGAAAAATAATTAAAAAAAAATTTTGAAAAACAAGAAATATACAAATATCAATCTTTTCAAAATTTTCACCCAAATTTAAATACCACATTACAATTAATACCAAACATTCTCTTTTAAATTGTTTTATAGATTTGTTAGGTAACCTATATTTTCTTTTTACCAAATTGATAGTGTATTTCTTTTTTAAAATTTATTTTTAGTTTAAAATTTAATTATTTCATTGCATTTGAAAGTTTAAATTAACACTTTTTGTTGTACTATTATATTATATCATTAGTTAATGATGTTTTATTTACAATATTTTATAGAATACTTTGTCCAAAATTAGATTTGTTAGAAACAAAAATTATAACATCATTTTCTTTATTGAGTAAATATCATATACCACTACAAAAAACTCCAATAAAAAACATACAAAAAATAACATCTATAAAATAATAAAATAAAATAAAAAAAACCCACTAAACTATAAATTATTATTTTAATATGTTTTATAAATTGTACCAGAGAGTAATTTGAATAGAACATGTTAAATAAATAGCATAAAAGGAATATATTATACTTTTAAAAACCATGTAAATAAAGAATTAAATCATGTTTTTATTTCGCTTAAAATATAATTTCATTCTCTAATTATAAAATTTTAAAATTTTAAAAAAATAATTAAAAATATAAAGTTCTATTACAGTCAATGTAATTATTTATTAGTATAATAATATTTTTTATAATTATTTTGACATTATAAAATAATAATGAAAACATAGAGACTTCAAAGCCTCAATTAAGTATATATAGCCTATACGTGTAATCATAACTCGACTCTTCAGAATTAGAAAAGAAAGCTTGCTTGTTTAATTATCAATAAAATTAATAGTTCAATAACATTAATGTATACTCAATGGATATGAAGTTATGAGTTACCATCCTCCCAACCGTTGTAATATCAAAGAAAAAAAAACTCAATTTACAAATAATTAAAGGTAAAAAATGATTTTTTTTACTTTTTTTCTAAATGATTTCTTTATATAAATAAAGACACGAAATACGATTGCTAATAAATAATATTTTAACAACGGAATTTTTTTTCTTAAAATGATTTATTTTTCCCTTACTATTTATATATTTTTAAAGTGGTGTTAGAAATATCTTTAATTAGGTAATACTGCCATTAATTAAAAAAATAATAATAAGAAGATTAATTTTAAAACCCCCTTCGACATGTCTACAAATCTAAAAATTCATTATTAAAAAAAATACCTTTTGAAAATAATCAAAATTAAAAGCAACTAACTTTTTTATTTCCATTATCTAATCGGCATAGAATAAGTAGATTCAAAATCTTAAAAATCAATCTGAGTCAAAAGTAAAATTGTGACATTTTGAATTGCACTAACAAGCTGATACTAAAACATTTCTCAATATACACAATAACCCAACATAATAAATGAAAACTTTTCACTTCAATTGCCAACCCGAGCATATTTCTACTAGCATCTTATACAACTTATAAACCATGAGATTGCAAGTTCGAATTCTCGAACCCCCTTCCTTCCAATATTGTTGTATAAAAATGAAAACTTTCAACAAAAGTTTTCTCCATTTCATTCATAATAGTAAAATTTACAACAGTCTGAGTATACTGCCATTCATCTCAAAATATAGAACAGCATCTATCACTATCAATCCATGGACACAGCAAAAGATTAAAATGTTTTATATGGACAATTTGTTTTTCCAAATAATTGCTCTCAATCCTCCCTCACAATAACCTGATTCAAATTTTACCAGAAGATTCTAAACTTACCATGTAATACAGAAAATCTTGCCAAGTACTAAGGAAGGAAGACAGCAGAACGACGTTGTTGGCCCTATAAAATTCGCCATCAACTTTGTATTTCTTTACTATCGACAATATAGAAACAGACTCCAAAACCAAACGAGTTGAGACGAATGAGAACCACGAAAAAAAGCTTGGTTCTAGCATCCAAGAACGAAAGCATGAATTTCAGCCCACGTATTGACAGTGTAGAGGACACCAGGTAATCCTTTCCAACTACATTGTGTCTCTTCGGTAAAATCTTTTTGTTTTCTTACCACTTTTGGGTACAAAGGAACGAAAGAAACTCCGAATTGCGTCGCCAGTCTTTTTAGACTGGAACTTGACCCAATAACAATTCCTACATCTGCTTCGAGTAGGCAAAGCAAGTCACCGATCGAGTCTCCAACATATATTGTGAAGTTCTTTCTATCATTGTCGTAGCTCTCCAAGGTTTTTCGGAAAACATCGACTTTTTCAATGGGAGACTCTACCTTCCTAACTAAATCACCCGTAGAAACTGATTCTTCAAAAATTAACTCATTGGCATGTAAAGTCACTTGGGTCAATAAACCACCTGACACAGAATATAAAACATTCACGATCCTTCCTAACTTCAATTATTATTGCGGGGGAGGAATTGAATATAACTTGGCTTAACAAATATAACAGTTCTTATTATCTAGAAAACCTACCCAGCAACCGTCAACTCCGAATCTAATCTATTTAGAGAGGGTAAAGAAATGTACCTGACTTGAGAGATGACCTGATGAAATCCCCGCACCAACAATAAGACACTATGTTCATGGCAACATTCAAATATTCGTTCTTACTAGCGGTTCCAAAGAAATTGTAACAGCCATCTTGGATAAGAAGATGTTCACCAGCACGTCTTATATCTTCGAAATTCAAGTTCTTAAGCACTCCGGACTCGATAACTCTGCTATTTGCCTTTTTCTCAAAATCAGAAAGTTGCTCAAGAGCAGTACATAGAGTTTCATACTTAAATTCCTCTGCAAAGCCACAAAGTTTAAGATATCAATATAAAATACTGACTTGCAATTGTTTTCACAAAACTTGTTTTTTTATATAGGAAACGAAAACTTTCATTGATAAAATGAAAAGTACAAAAAGCGTCAAAGAAATTACAAAAAACCATTCCAATGATAAATAAGAGAATTAAAACTATAGTCTTTAAAAGGTAAAGTCTTGTGAGCCCATGACATAGCTAAGATAGTGGTTGCTTCGATTAAGTTCTCATTTTGCTTTACGACATCTGTGAATAAACGGTCATTCCTCAACATGTTTTCACAAAACTTGTTGGTAACAAACTACCTGTTTCAAGGGGTGTGATTCGTTTGATGCAGTCCTCATACTCTTCGGTGTACTGCCTAGAAATAACACCCCATGATTTTTTGAGGTCGGTTGATGACATCCGAGTAACTTGGTCTTCAAAAGGTTGATTCTGGTCAGGTTTTGGAGCTCTTATTATTGCAAGTTCTGCCAGAACGGCAGAAGAATCGACAATAGTGCACGTCAAATCAAAATCAGAAAAGAATATCAACCGATCCTCGGCAGGATTGTGCCTGTTAATCAGAGGAACTACCGTCTTCTGTGGAAGAGGCTGAGAGCAAAAAAAATCTAGCTCAAGTTTCATAGCTTGGTGATAAAGCTTCTCAATGGTGTCAAGCTCTTCACCGGTCAAAGTAGCAGACAGTTTCTCCAGCACATCTTCGGTTCTTTCAGCTGCTTCCTGAATTAAAAATAAATAATAGCTTTGCCGTTTAAGTAATCCATCTTCAGATACAAAACAAGGAGAGAAACTTCACAACTCAAAATAACAAACCTCAAAGCTTTTAGATGCGTAGTTTTCAATCCAAGTCTTGTAACGGTGATCACCATAGTCAGCACCAAGAGCTCCCTTAAACTCCGTAGCCAAATAGGCGTACAGCCTCATGCAAGGCGTCATGGCACCAAGAGTATAAGCAGCAAGCTTTGTTCTTTCAAATGGGGTTGCAAGATTACCAAGACCTTCAGACCCTTCAATCTTGCCCGACGCCGTTGCCAACAAAAACTCTGTGTATTTGACAGTAGCAGGGCTGACATGAGATTCGTTTCCATCCTCAGCAGCCCATTCCTTAAAGTTCATTCACCAAGCCAACAGAGTCATATAACTTACCAAAACAATAAAAATATGAAAACAGATAAACATGGCAGAATTCCATTTAAATACTAGGTTATTAATGGCTTCATTCTTCAAATAAGAGCGCTAAATGTGAGGAAATATGAAGAAATAGTAGGTGGATGAGAAAGAAGGAGTTTACAATGAGAAATAATGATCCTCTACTACCTTAACAAATGAAGCATGCATTTTCAGTTCTTCAGTCACTGCATTTCTCAGCTCATAGATTGAATGTCTTGCCTCATCATCATCAGCACATTCAGCAGCTAATTCATACCTAGATTAGAATAAAATAAGGGCATTTACATTCTTCAATTGAATTCTAAGAAAAATGATAGAAAACACTGATCACATCTTTAAAAGTTTAAAACTAGGACAGAACCCCAATTCTCAGTTTCATGATCCAATACTTCTTAATTTCACAAAAAAAAAAAAAAAAAAAACTAATTCTATTTTTCCCAATAGTGGCATCCAAATGTTGTAGGGTCGGGCATAGTCAAGGTGTCACAGATATATATATATATATATATAAAGTAATAATACATGAAAAGCATTCAACCTCAAGAAATCATTTAAGCAAAAATTAAAGCATCATGAAAATTTGGGCGACACAAGTTTTCCCAATTATGTTTCTCCTTTAAATTAAAGGAATGAAGATTGTGAAGGCGACCAAAAAACCACTCCGGGCCCTATAAATTCATTGCAAAATATTTGGCAGCAGAAAATGAGACCTAAATTACAGAAACAGAAATTGATCACAATTGAAATCAAACGATCCGCACAATCCAACAACACAAAACCCAATATGAAAAGGGAAAAAAACAAAAAAGTGAAACTCACGCGCGGCCGAAGGCGTTGAGGAAATGAACATCCTGATCGATGTAGCGGCGGAATGCGTGAATAGGGAGAGTTCCGGAAGCGAGAGCGAGGCAGAAAGGGGTGTACATCGATAACACGGACTCCCGACGGCAGCTATTCCACAATCTCTGAGCGAGGGGGAGTTTGGAGTCGAGAGGCGGAATCATGGCTGAATGAGGAGGCATGGGCGGCGGAGATCGGGGAACGGCGTCGGAAGAGAGGGATCGGAGGGCGGCGGCGGCGACTGGGAATGGGATTTTGGAGATGAACAGAGAGAGCATCGGAAAGGGACGGATGGAGGGAGATGGTATTTATAAGAGATGAAAGAGAAGAGACGGCGGCGGTATTTGGGGAATGGATGTGTGAAAAGGGAGGGAGGGAAGCTTTGATGAGACAATTTCCTTTTTCTTTCTTTCTTTTTTTGCTTACAATTTTATTAATACTTTTTTTCCTTAATTTTTTTCCTTTTGGGTTAAAATACTATTTCAATACCTTAACTATACTCTTTATTTTTCTTTTTTTTTTTTATGTCCGTGACTGTCCGGGCCAGCTTGCGTGCACAAGCACACTTCGGCCAATTGGGCACCATGGAATTTCAATTCATCACCTTATGCACTCAAGGCCCTCTATGACCAATTGGACTACCTCGTGATGGTTTTAACTATACTCATTGTTACAATTTAGTACATGATAATATAAAATGAGAGTTAAAGTAGAAAAATAGGGAAATATATGAAATAAACTTGCTAAAAACTAAACGAATCCTCGTAAGCCTTCGTCATGTCATCATTTTTTTCCGTGCAAAACGAACTTCCTATGATTTTTTTTTTTTTTTGAGTAGGAAGCTTGTTAGAGAATTCATTGCCACAAATAGCATTTTACACTTGTAAAGCTTAATATATAAAAGAATATGATGCTTGTTATTTTGTTAGTAGTGAACCATTGAACCGGCGAAGTTAGCAAAGATAGCCAGGTTGCGGAACAGCTAAAGATTCAGAAAAAAGAATATCTCGGCACTAAACACGTGGCGAAAATCCAAGAAAAGCGAAATCTATCTTAGCCGCTCGTCTGTAACGGTCATCCGTACCACTCAATGCGGATCGTGGAGCAGGAAATTTCAGAGCAATTCGCAGAGCTGACATGTCACAACCTGGTCGGCTGCCTATATAAGTCGAAGACCTCTATTGTTTTGAGGGTTGGATAATTCGGAGAGAAAAGATAGTTGTTGAAACTCTAGAGTTTTCCGGCCACCGTTCACCATTTTTTTATTTCTTTCCTTCTGCGTTTATTTCCGGTCGTCGGAGCTATTTAGCCGGACCTAGTTGTTTTCGTTGTTTTCGTAGCGTAGCACTGTTTTCTTGTGACGGAGTTTTTCGGCGACGTTTCTGGTATTTATAAAAGTTGAACTTTGCATTTTCATTGTTCTGTCTTCTCCGATTATCTTGTCATTACTTTACATATTCTAATATTTCAGTCGTTTAAGTTCTTCTCAGTATGTTTAGCGATTTGAAGAATGTTTATGTTTGCATTATGCTTAAGATGAGTAACTAATCCTGTAGTTGGAGGGTTAAGGGAAATAAAGGGGGTTCGTAAGGGCGATTGCTCAACGAACTAGAGTTGTCAAGTTAGTGCCTAAATCTTTGGTCACGGGGGTTGAGAAACCTGTGATTATCCTCACTAGTTCCAAGAGGAACGAGCGAGCGAACCCTTAACTAGCCCTAGTCGAGTTATTAGGTTGTAACTTAGAGATAAGTTTGCCTAATATCACACCCGTGAAGACGAGGTTGAGTTCTAGAGAACCAACAAATCACTCGAGAAAGTGAAATTGAGCACTCGAGAGAGTCTCAGGATCGGTGTGCACTTCGTCGTTCTATTCGCTCTTGACGAGCTCCCCACTCCCTAACTCCCTCTAACACTTTTTACTCATTGTGATACATTCTATTTTCTTTTCATCCTTAACTTTTCACAAACCATTTTAACG
Source organism: Sicyos baderoa (assembly GCA_037832685.1). NCBI lineage: Eukaryota > Viridiplantae > Streptophyta > Magnoliopsida > Cucurbitales > Cucurbitaceae > Sicyos > Sicyos baderoa. Next base: position 4,865,538 of record JBBMEF010000008.1, on the reverse strand, counting down.
AACTTGTTTGATAAACTCCATTACAAAATCAATTGTGTTCCTCTCATTAAGTTCCTTGAGGTTTGACCTGGTCTTCCAGTTATAAGCTTGCTACACGAACGGGTATACTTGCACGGTTCGGGAAGTAAAAGCACACCAAGCTGGTGAGTTTCCTTCATTTTAAAGAAGTAGAGACGAGGCACGAGAATAGACTGTTGATTCTATATTTTTATTATTATTTAATTGGTGTGTTCATTATTTAGCCAACAGTACCTCAGCTTTGGGTCCCTCAACTATCTTCATTGTTTCATTTTTTCTCCCTCAACTTTTAAGAGTTTATGCACCAAAATAGAACAATGGAGATAGTTGAGGGACCATAAATGCTATTTTAACTTTTTTTTTCTATGTTCATAAGATGCGAAGGTTGGATCTAGGCTATCACGTCATTTTTTGGGTTTAGTGTTTTTATTGAGTTAAATTGGCAAATGTCTACTTTTCCAAAATAAACTGAACAAATGTATAGTGTTTTGAATATTTATAATACAAATGACTTATTTGGCCTTTAAGTTATTTATGTTTTAATTAATATATTGAATATTTGATTTGGATTCCTCCCAACAAACTCCCGACATTTGATTTAACAAATAATAGAAAAGAAGGTTAAAATATTATTGATTTTGTTTGTCAAAATAAAATAACATTAGATTTGTTAAAAAATAATTTTCAACCAAAAAAATAGTCGAAAATGCATAGTCCTAAATAAAATCGAATGAGATTTGATGTTTTGAATCAAAAAAGCAGAAAAATCTAAACATTTATTGTGACCCATGCTAGACTCTTTACCTTCGTCGTTCCACTTGCAGTCAATTCCAGAAGTCGTCATCTCTCCATCTTCCCACCCTAATGGTAAGACCACCCCGAAAGAAACCATTTGAAGTATCTATAGATAAGTATAACTAATTTTATATTTTTCTCCTACTAGTATATTGGTATAATCCTAGAACCCTTACAAATGCAAAACCAGAAAGTGGTACATACCAGTACTCAGAACATTGTGTGTGTCGGAGGGTTCCCTGACTAAGTGTAAAAGCGTATTGAAGTGGTGCGGACGTCTAGAGAAAGTTGATCGTCCGTGTATTAGGCGATGAATCGCGTGAGATATGCCCGGCCAGACATGCTAAAAGAAATGTTAAATAATATTAATAAAATGGTTCTAAGCTACAACTAACAAAATCGAAAAGTAAACAAATGAAATGGTGCAATTATTGTAGATGAGTATCCTCCATTGTCAATGGATTCCACGAACACCTTCTAACCGATCAGATGGTTGATTATGGTCCCTAGTGCTTCTTATATAACTCAGATTACTTGGCGAGTAAGTTCGGATGATTCTAGAATATCTTCATTAATGCTTGATTTCTTGATTGATGTCGGATTTAGTGCTGATTATTCTTTCTTTTTTTGATGTGATTCTTGGGGCGCAGCTGTATCATAAATGAATTATGTCATGTTTTTCATTGTTGATCTCATTTGGTAGGAGAATAAGTTTCCAGTATCTTAGTTCCGCATTTCTTGTCTCGCATAATTTGTAGATTAGTGCAATTTTTCTGCTTTTTCCTATTAAAAACGCAATGCTAATGATAGCTCAAATAGTGCATAAATTAGGGCGTAATGTTTAGCATTCTTCTAAGACTGCTGGGAATAATTGAATAGTTAAGAGCAAAGTTAGGAGTAAAAATGTTGAAAGTCGCATGCATCCACTATTTAGCATTAAATAGAATAGTATTGAATTTTTAATAGAAAAGAGCAATAAAAATGTTCTAATTCACTATTTATGCAATACAGGAAAAAGCGGAACTGAGATGCGAAAAGATGGATCTCCTACCAAATACGATCAATGAAGGTCAACACGACAAAACTCATTTATGAGACAGCTACGTCTGAAGAATCACATCAACAAGAAAAGAGCAATTCACACTAAATTTGGCATCAATCAAGAAATCAAGCATTAATGAAGATATTTCACAATCATTCGAACTTACTCGCCAAGTAACCTGAGCTACATAAGAAGCACCAAATACTAGAATCCATTATCTATGCAATTAGCCGAAGCTGGTCGGTTGGCCGGGAGTCACTTCACCCTGAGCAATCCGTAGCGGAGAAAGATAACTAGAAGGTGTCCGCGAAATTCATTAACGATGGAGGATACTAATCTACAACAATCGCACCTTCATTTATTTTTATTTCTTATTATGTAGTTGTAGTTAAACCATTTTATTAATAGCAAGTAACATTTCTTTTAACATGTCTCTTTAGTTTTTATGGCTTAGGAAATTTTGCATATGTAGAATGCATGTGATAACACTAAGTAATAGCGCTATTTGAGCCTAGGGGTGAAAAAAAAATCCAAAAATCGACCCGACTGAATCGAACTAAATCGAACCAATCTAGTAGATCGGTTTGGTTTTTAAATAGTGTATTGGATCAACCGGTTTTAAATTATAAAAAACTGTCATTTATTGGTTTGGTTCGATTTTGTATGGAAAAATCAATGATAAAACAGAACCGAACCGACTTATAAATTAGAGATTAAAAAAACTCTAACTTATTGTCCAGGTTGTTCATTTTCCTATTCGACCCTACTTCTATTTCTCGGCCTTTCTTCACAAAATCCTCATTCCATCAAACCCTCAATCTCTCTTCACCTCAACTCCTTATTCTTCTTCCTAAAGACTCTTCGTTCCTTTGGGAATTCAAGCTGAAATTCGTCAAGGCCCGCCAGATTATCAACATTAGAGGCAATCTGACAGTCGAGGTTGAATTGATCACTGATGATCTCTGTCGATCCACAATTTACAACTTCAAAGCTCATCGGTCTCTTCTATTCTCTTTGTATGCTTATATCTAAACGGTGGGTTTTACCCATTGTCACTAACATCTTCAATCGATTCAAGTCGCTCCTTCTACGGTCATCTCCAGCTCCCAAGTGTTTTCTCTTCTTTCTCGCCTCTTCTACTCTCTTTAATAGATTTTGTTTGTTTAATTTCAAATTTTGTTCTTTTTTTTTTTTCCTTTTTTTTTCTTTTTTCGCGCTCTATCTTTTGTTTTGTTTGATAGGTCTTCGATTTTGATTTATTCTAGTTTTTTTGCTTTATGAACCATATTTTGAATAATCCCTTTAATTTGAATTTGAATTATTTGCGCATATGATGAATTTCATTTAACAAATGGGTAATTTTCGTCTAACTTGTTGTATAGATTGACTTTTGTCTAATTTGGAAATTAATTGGCTACTATCGCAATGATTCAGCATGTTAACTAAAACACGCACATAATTGAAGTAGGAGAATAATGCGGTTAAAGACGTCAATTTATACGCATAAATGCGAAAACTGCATTAATTACTCAAAACTCGTTGATACCTCTCAATAAGCGAGTTATTTAGGCATTTATTAGGGTGTTTCCTAGAGAGTTTTTTAGCCTTATTGTCCTATATTGATACCTAATTCATTTTTAGAATAGAGAAATGTCCATAAAATGCAAAGCATGTTGTAAAAGAGGCAAGAATTAGAAATCCTAAGAAAAAAAGAGTTTTTTAGTCAAAATGCATAGATTTCAGCATTATTTTAAGCATTTCGGGAACCTTTGACTTGTTGGAATTATTCCTATCGTTTCAGGGTGTTGAATACAAAATTGATGGAGCAAAGCCTACTGAAGAGGAGATGTTTTAGAGTGAAGAAATTATGTTTGGAAAGAAAGTCTACCGTGTTCAGCATTTATTTGTGCATTCGGTGAAAATCCCGCTGAGTTTTGTGGTCCCCCCTTGTGTGGTCTTGGGAAAGATTCTCGTGTTTCCTTATGTTGATGTCACATCTTGGAGTAGGGAACAAGCCAAAATATGGGCCTTTGATCTACATTTTGAATGGACTATTTAAGGATCATTTTTAGGGATTTTTGGGAGGTTGGATTGAGAGCCCCAAGGGCTTTTGGGAGAATTTCGAGAGCTGCCAGAATCGCCTCAAAGTCATCCGCATTTGTTCAGCATTTCTGCAAATTCGTATTTCGAACTTTCTTTGTAGTTTTCTGCTTTCATAGTGTAGACTTTTGTTTTCTGGAGCATGAACGTTAGTGATTGCTCGTTCTTGTAGTTCTTAGTTGTTTTCTATCATATTTTGACGTTTTCTTTATTTTCGAGTACTTTTACCTGGTGTTTGCTGGTGATCTGGAGTTTATGCAAGTTTGTATTACTGTTTCATTGTGGATCTGTTCTTCTATTGAATTTTCTAAGCTCTGATCTCTATCCTGCGATGTTTACAGCATTTATTCCTGCTTTTGTTCTTTCTTGCATGATCACAAGATAAGCACGTTTAGGTGAAAGTTAAGGGATGAGTGTGTGATGCATGTTACCGGGGTGAGCAGGGAGATGTCGAGTTATGCTATCATAGGTATTTTAATTAATAGCATGTTTCGATTGATCACCCATTCATATTTATTTTCCTCGTCGTCCCGAGAGGGAGAGGGGTTAGAGACCTACTATAGATGACCATTAGTTTCAGTGATAAGATCTCCTACCTGATAAAGAAGGAGGCTAGAGATAGTCGCTTCGCTAGTGCGCATTTCATGCTTGTGAGCCTCGAACTTTGATGTGATAGTGCAAGTTCGAGGAGGATGAATGCATCCCGAGAGGGAGCTTTAGAACTCATGTTGTGCGGAGTTTGCTTCTCACC
>JBBMEF010000008.1:4849383-4860732 GCA_037832685.1 Sicyos baderoa | reverse complement strand
TAGTGTTTGATAGAATCTATCCAAAAAAAGTTGCTATATTTGCAATATTTTTAAAAAGTTGCTATAATTCTAATGCAAAGTAGGAAAATTGTTATAGAGTGCAAATTCTCTTTTTTTTAATCATTATAAATTTTAATTTAGTTGATAACAATTAAATGCTCATGTATCAAGAAGATCATTTTTGTAAGTTAAAATAGTTTGAATAAAAATCAAAATGTTAATTAAATTTTAAGTAAGCTAGATTAAACTGTTTGTATCAAACCAATTTTTGTTTTATCCATTCATTTTTAAATCTATATAGTTGATAAAATATAAGAGATCATTTCAATGACACATTCATATTAAACTAGAGAAATTCTATTTGATGGGCTCTTGTCACAAATTAATTATAAATATTATAGATAAATTGTATTTTCTTTTTTTGAAGAGTAAAATATTTGTAATACTTATTAATATGTTTTAATACTATGATATAAATACTTATTAATATCAGTTAATCTTATTATAATTACTCATTAATTTTAATATTATAAAAAATTTGTCCAATACTAATTAATATCAATCATTATATTTGTTTATTTATGTGAAAGTGATTGTGCATTTTTTTTTTGTTAATTAATTAGAAAGGATTGAGATTATTTATTAGCTTTAAAGAAATTATATAAATCAAAATATAATTAAAAAATTATTAGAGATGAGATTTTTATTTATTTATTTTTATAGGAAAATTTTAATTGATTAATATTTATTTTGATAATGGGACTTTGTTTATAGTAAAGGTTGTTGATTTTAATGCAACTTACAAGTTTTCTTTAGTTTTTGATGAATCCAAAGCTTTTTATTTGCTTTTCACCATGTTATTTTATTTGCTCCGATTTTCTAGAAGTTTTATTGAAGTTACCAATCATATAATTTTAGATTTTTTTTTTTTTTTTTTTTTTTTTTTTTTTTTTTTTTTTTTTTGAGTACTTCTGTTTTTTCCATTTGACATGCATTTGAGGGTTTTTTTTTTTTTTTTTTTTTTTTAAGTGAAACATTTGTTTCCTTTGGAAAGGAAATTTGTTAAATGTTTCACCCGTAAATACTTTGACTTTCTACATGTTTTTATAAGACTTCTTTTGCCTCTAGTTTTTTTTTTTTTTTTTTTTTTTTTTTTTTTTTTTTTTTTCTGAAGCTATCGTTTTTAATACACCAACCACCTTTTCATTTTTTAAATTAAGCTTGATATCGAATTCAACTTCATATAGATTAACATTGATTAATATTATTTTCTAGAGTTAGAACATTCTAAATAATTTTTAATGTGTGTTTTTAGGGTTTATTTAATTTTCTAATGTTTTGATTATTCTACTAGTCAGGTCAGTCCGGAGCTTTATGGTGACAGCAGGCCTAGATTATTCACATATTGGACGGTTAGATCTCTAATTTCATTCTAATATTTATTTTTTTTGAAATATAACTCATATTATTGATGGTTACATTTCAAAAAAAAAAAGTTATGAATAGTTACAACAATTTAATTAATAATAATAATAAAAAAAAAGTTCGTTGGATGCACCTCAATTTTTTTTTTCTTTTTTGAGATCAGTGCGCCTCAAATTAATTTTGGACATTATCTACAACTTACTCTCTATATTATAATATATAATGAGACGGTGATTTAATGGTTTCATTTGTTGAGTGGTAATCCAGTTCAATATCATAATTACAAATTTGATCCCGAAAATTAATATTCGGCTCTCATTTATTTGAAAGCAGTATTTTTTTCTTTGTAATATGATATATGTTTGGTGAAAGGATTAAGATCAACGTAACTTGAGTTATATGGGTTCGATAATTATAATTAGTTGAGTGACGATTAAGTTGAATATTGTTTGGAGTGTAGGTTAAGTTGAACAAAATGTCCACTTAATCTGAATTTGATATGTATTGTTTGTGCAACATGAATTTATTAAACTTGTATTTGTCATTTTTAATGCACTTTCTAATCATTCTACATGCATATTTAATTCTCATTCAAAAATTAAATTGTAGGCAATAGATTAATAACAAAATAACATTCATTTCATATTGAAATATAATTTTGATCGAATCGATAATAAAAAATATAACATACATGGATAATTTTGACCTTCAACAAAAGAGGAAAAGTGAGATATTCTTTCCATCATCGGGACATGCTCAAGAGATAATGATAGTAATTGTGAAAAGCGAAAGCTTCGAGGACGTATTTGAAAATGATGTTCATCAACACAATCCTTTCGTGACTTGTGGATGATGTTTATTACAAAAATCACTAACGGTCATGGGGTAGCTTAATTGGTCATAGAGGGTCTTTTAATGCATAAAGTGATGGGCTCAAATCTCATAGTGTCCACCTACCTAAGAATTAATTTCAAACTAATACCAATAGGTTTCTTTGGCATCCAAATGTTGTAGGGTCAGACAGTATGCCCTGTAACATTAGTCGAGGTGCACTCGTGAATGCAAGCTGACCCGGACAGTCACAGACATCAAGAAAAAAAAAAAAAAAAAACTACAAGTGTTCATCAACATCTTAGCAATAGACTGTATTGTCTCTTCAAAGTCTCACCCTAAAATCGTTCACCATCGTATAATATTTTAGTATATTATTCATAGGAGTTTGTTGCCGTACTTATTTTTGAAAGTACCGTTAACAATCGCATTTAAGTGAGCTATTATTCTAATTCCTCTGCCAACTCGTCCACAACTTCTCATCCAAACACTTCTTATACAACTTGATCTTCACAGCACTAGTTTTGAGTTTTAGCAAGTTTTTTAGTTGGAAAGTTTTTATTAATTATTAGACATATTTTATATCGGTTAAACTATAAATAAAAAATAAACTGATTGATAATGATTAAAAATTATTTATTAAAATGATTATATATATATTGCAGAGTGATGCATATGAGGCAACTGGTTGCTATAATCTTCTATGTGCTGGATTTGTACAAACAAACAGCAAAATAGCGATCGGAGCTGCCATTTCTCCAACCTCTTCCTTTACAGGCAACCAATATGACATTACCATTCTCATTTGGAAGGTACCATTCTTTTTCTTTTCTATTTCTTTCTTTTTCTTTTTCTCTAAATTAGAAATTGGGAATTAATATGTTTTATTTAACATAATTATCCTGCATATCGTTTTGAGAAGAATTTGGGTGCACCCCGGGTAACTCTCTCACCATGATATCACTTATGTGACACATTTAGTGTCACACATCTCATCTCTCTTTTTTAATTTTAAATTTATTATAAAAAAGAATTAAAAGAAAAAAAGAAGCTTGTACGGCTCAAAATGAATGATATGATGGTGGAGGTGCTACCAGGGTGCACCTAAATTACCCTCTATTGTAATAGTAAAAATGATAATGTATTGCCCTTTTATATGTTTTTGAAAATTTGGAAATAAGAAACTAAATTAAATTGTAAATGATTTTTTATGAGTACAAAAGAAGATTGGAAAAGAATCCTACAAATATCAAATTGTTTTATTCAATTACGCTCAATTGATAGCCATATTTCAATCAAGTGGAATTGATGGACTTTAGGTAAGTGAAACTTGAAATTAATATGTTTTAATTAAGTAAAATATTTCATTGTTATAATTAAAATAGAGATGCTAGTATTTACCAATTCCAATAAATTTCTTAAATTATATGTATATATTTTTGAATAAATTATTTTTAAGTGGTAATAGACGAGACCTTAACAATTAAGACATTTATCTTTTTTTTTTTTTTAATATATATTTTTTTGTACTAGTACAATGGTTAAATTGCTATGTATATGCTGGCTTCTAATAAATTTATTTTCAAACTAGGATCCAAAGTTGGGGAACTGGTGGATGGGATTTGGGGACAACACACTAATAGGCTACTGGCCAGCAGAGTTGTTCACTCACTTGGCTGACCATGCCACCATGGTCCAATGGGGCGGCGAGGTCGTCAACTCGAGAGCCAATGGCCAGCACACTTCCACTCAAATGGGCTCCGGTCGCTTTCCCACCGATGGCTTCGGCAAAGCTAGCTACTTTCGAAACCTCGAGATAGTCGACTCCGATAATAGCCTTAGCGCGGTTCAAGAGATCTCGATTCTGGCTGAGAACACCAATTGTTACAACATTATGAGATCATATAACGACCAATGGGGCAGTCATTTCTACTACGGCGGCCCGGGTAGAAACCCCGAATGCCAATGAGTAGCAACGTCGTTACCGCAACCATGAGATTCCATGTTGGTCGTGTAGGGTAGGTCATGAGGAAAGTTAATTCATTCTTATTTCTAAATTTAACAACGTGAATCTCTTTAGAATCCTAAACTTTCAACTGGATCATAGATAGATTCCTATTGTGATTTAGAGGTAAGAATGGAATATTGTTTTTTTTTCCTTTCTATATTATAAAGGCTTTGTGGGGTATGCTAGTAAGTGAAATTGATTCTTTAATTGTGTAATTAATGATCCATGTGGGTAGCTATTTCATCTCTTGTTTTTGCTCACTTTCAAAAGAGTTCTTACTTTTGGTGCTTATATTATTTTGAGAGAAAAAGGAGTTTGCGCCATTTCGAATAAACAACACACTTTTTGTATCGGCTTAAACATGTTTGGTAATATAGCAATATTGTGTATGCTCATTGCCCACTTCTTGCATTTTTTTAGTTTATTCGTGGACTAAAAGAATTCGAATTCATGACTACTTAATTTTTTAAATATGAATAATTTATAATTAATGTGATTGTATTTCACTTTTGATCGGACTTTTTCCTAGATGTAATTGATAAAAAGTGGAATAAATGCGAAATGGAAAGTTCATCAAGTCTAATTGGAGATACAATTACAAAAATATCTAGAAATATAAATCCAAATCCTTCATTCAAAGTTGAAACACTCCACAAATTTGATGAACAATAAATTTAAATATTTATAAGACGTGTGAATTTGAAGCCATGTACAATAATTTCTATCCCACGATGAGTTAACGACACTAAACAACGACGCATGGACGCGTGCTTTTGAAGAAAAAAAAAAGTTAAAAATATGCTATAAATGAATAATTTTAAATAAATATGCTATAATGGTAATCAACATCACTATCTAAAATAAATTCTCTAGCTTATTAGTATTAATGTCAATTTATATAATTAATGTGTGAAGCCCAATGAACCTTAGATTTAGGGTTTATTGTTGTCTTACTATTTAAAGAAATTGTATTGAATGTACTCTTTCTCACAAAATAATTACAAATATAGCCAAATATTAAAGTTATTATATATATAATTATAATTAGTATTATATTATAAATACTCATTTATAGAATATTATGTATTATTATTATAGTGTTATGTATTATGAATACTATATTATAAAAAAACTATTATGAATATCAATGATTATATTATTAATTTTTTTTAAAACTTAATTAAAATTAAAGTAACATTAATTAACATAAGTAAACCCAAATATCATATTTAATATTTGAGAAAATATTCATATTTTCACCAAATCTTTTAAGAAAATTGTATTAGATGTGCTCTTCATGTAAGTAAATTTTAAAGTAATTAATAAGTATTATATTTATTAATACAATATTATAAAAAATTATTATTATTAGCAATAATTATAATTCCTTTTTTTTTTTTTTTTTTTCTAATTAAGGTATATTTATAATTATTTGGTTAAAATATCATTTGGGTCACTCAACTATGATGTTTGTTTCATTTGGTCCTCCAACTTTGAAATGTCCAATTTTAATCCCTCAACTATTGAAAAAGTTTAAAATTCATCCTTGCCATCCATATGACATTTAAGTGTTGAGTGAGGAAATGAATTAAAAAAGAAAATTTACCTTGAGTAGGAACTTTTATCTCATCTGTTACATTTGTAGCATTTTTGTTAAAATAATTGATGTGTAGCACATTTTAAAACATAACTTTTTTACTTTCTAAGTTTACCCCACCTTCTTCCTCTTTCTTAATCGCAACTTCATCTCTTCTCATTTGACATTTTGGCGCAATTTTGATCTGAAGCTTCAATCACATAATCTCTAACCTATTCCACGAGCTTTATCAAACACCTTTTATCCATCTTCTCTCACTTAACTAGCAAGCGATTTCCAAGCAGAAGATGCCAGATTCTTTTACTTGCGACTATGTTTAGAAGGTACTCTGGTGTGACCCTACTCATAGAATTTTTATTGATTGTTTTCCATGATCGATGAGCTTAACGAGCCCGAAATCGCCATGATAGAAGGTTGAGGCCAAACCATTGGGTCGCAGTGACACTTTCTAGACCTAGTTTTGTGTTTTTGTTCATTTTTATTGTTGGAGGCTCTAGTGTTGGGGTTCCTTCCAGAGAGGTCATGGTATTTTGTGGTATTCATTTGTTGCGACAAGAGGAGCTAATTGATAAAGGAAATCCTAAATTTGATGGAGTCTTCGTTCCTCTACGGTTTTACACATTTTTTATTCTACTTTGACTAGGTCTTATTCGTCAGTAGTCAACATGTTAATAAGGTTGATCTCCAAAGTTCTGTTAACGTCAACCAGTGTTGTAATTACTTGCTGCTGACTTTTTACGTTAGGTTCTATCATTCTAACATTCTCTTATGTACAGTCGACTCGAAATGTGTCTCATATCTTTTAAAAGTTCCTTGATTAATAGTTTTTCATCTTTTGTTTGGTCTAGATCCAAGATGTGGATCGGGAATTCCTCTTTTATGGGAGTTTTATTGTAAGCTTTTGAATTTGATTTATGTTCAATGAAGTATTTTGGTTTCAAAAAAAAAAAAGAAAAAGAAAGAAAAGAAAACATCAGCCACTCTTATTCTAAGAACTGAGCAAGATTTATTGCCATATACATGAACTCCAATATTTTCAGAAAGGGTTGCAATGAGCTTACTTCTTTGTCTAAATACAACACATTTACAGAGTCAAGAGAATAGAGAAGACAAGCTTACTCTTCCTTTGGTTTGAGTTGTCTTGCAAGTAAGATTAATCCCACAGTAGTGAAGAAAGACAAGACTGATGACGAGTACGACACCGCAAGTAGAGCGCCTCTGAGAGACTGTAATATACAGATCATCAAATTTCCATATACAACATTGAACTTCGAGAATCAAAATAATCACCACATTGATGATTCAAGTACCTTTGCAAGAAGTAAGGCATTGTCATTTGCATACTGCAGAGAACTTTCAGGTATGCTTTGGACACCCTGCCCCAGTTGCCATGAAATTACTCTGCATTTTACATGAAAAGGGATATTTTATTTTATTTTATTGATAACCAGGAATGAGAGTTTCGCACAAAAGACTCTTCCTTACAAGAACTCAGATCTGTATTTTATTGATAGGAATGTGAAAGATCAGTGTTTACAAAGTGCAAGGCAATACTCTACTTGATCCCCTTAAAACGAGAGGCGATAAAAAGGCGAGCCCGAGTAAAGAGAGGTGCAAAAAATAAATGCATAACTAAGTAATATATTAAGCATAAATTGATTACTTCTATTCCCATAAAATTTCAAATTCATACATAAACCACACAAATTATGTTATTACAAGATATACCATACATATTAAATGAATGTCAACAAAAAAACCATACATATTAAATGAAAAGATTAAAGTTAACCAAAAGTATAAAAAAACAAAGATTCTATATATATATATATATATATATATATATATATAATTGAAGTAACAGTTAAACAAATTTAGTATCTTTAATAAAGACTTCGCACGGTTGTTAGATTTCTTCCTGAGCTAATTTTAGGTTATTTTGTGGATATTAAGTTAGCATATTGATAAATAAATAAAACTTTGACAAGACGAAGGCAATATGAGGAGCAAAATGGCAAGGAAAGGCGAGGGTCTGATTGAAGGAGCTCGCCTTTACTTTTTTAGAGGCGCAATACCTACCTATGTGCAGTGATGGTTATAGGCAAGGAAAGGTGATGGCCTTGAAAACACTTTCAAAGATTCAAAATTAACACTAGGCATAAGGTACCTAGAATCTCCCTCTCGAGTGATCTCACACAAGCTCTAACTTTCCAAGATACATCAATGCCAACTCTCAAACCTTCTATTTATAACCTTTCAACTAACTAACTCCTTACGATATTACTATTATGCCCTTGCTATTGATATACTCGTAGGTCGTAAGAGGGTACGTTACAGGTAGGTACCCGTACCCAGAAGATAATAAAGGATTTTAAAATTAAACTCACTTATAATTCAAATTTGAGACTTTCAAGAGAGCATATCTTGAAGACCCCAAGAGTGTTCAGAACACAAGAATACACATGAATATGGAAACTCAAGCCATTTGATAAATTAATGTAGTGAAACTGGTTTAGTGAAACTGGGTCAGGGTTATTTACCCAAAAACAAACCCTATTGCTGCACCGATGTTTGCCTTATCTGCAGTCAGTTCAACTTGAAGCTCTCCAAACTGAAGAATGGAATGATTTTACTTATATAAAGTTCAAGTTGGATCAAATCTGCAAAATTTACAGTCCATCTAATGTAAAATTTCTACCTACCTTAAACATTCTCGTTTCGTCCTTAGGCTGCTCGGCTACTTTAGAAGCAGAGGATGCAGATAGAAGCTTTCCAGTTGTATTCATTACTTTGGCAATCTATAATTGTGAGAACTTCAAAGAAAATTAGAAAACTTGCTTGATAAATTTTGAACCGAAAAGAATTATGATTGATTTTCCAATTTCTGTAGAAGAAAATTAGAGTAGAACCTAGTGCAGAGCAGAGCATAAAACATCCATCCTCATGTTGATATTCGCTTGACAAGGAAGACAAAGCATAAAAATAATTGACTTTTCACTTGCATACAATAAAGTATCAATATTAGAAATTGGCTTTTGAATTATTACCCTCAAATCATAACATTTTGGAATAAGATTTACACAGCCTTCTAGATTCATCTCCCTCTTCCGGGGGACATGATCAGTTTTCTGGATTCATCGCCCTATTACTCGGAGAAACAGCTTCATAAAGGCTTTTTGGGGCCGATAATGCTTGAACACAAGCAACAAATCTTCGAAAATAAAGAGTGTGATTTCCATAATTTTTTTAACTTGTGATATATACTGTTTTATCTTGGATTATAATCTTACATCCTTTTTTTTTTATATACGTGACTGTTCGGGCCAGGTTTCGCGCACCTCAACTAATGTCACGGAACATACCGTCTGACCCTACAATATTTGGATGCCAAGAAAACCGGTAGGAAATTAATTTCTAGGTAGGTGACCATCATAGATTGAATCCATCACCTTATGCACCCCAAGGCCCTCATTGACCAATTTAGCCACTTCATGATGGTTATCTTACATTCCTTGTAGCTAATTAACAATCTGTTTTGTACATTTCATACTATAAATGAAATGCTCATTAATCTCTAAGCAAAATGACTGATGTACATAAAAAGAAAACATTGATCATGAAAAGGAAGTTTTTGAATCTATGAGGTACCATCTGTAGTTCACCCTGACCGTACTGTCCCATCGACTGAAACCTTCTTCCCGCAGAAATCAATCGCTTTCCAAATCCTAAATAAAGAGACCAAACAAAGTTCAGATTTGTTTCTTCCCAAAAATAATTGAGCATCAATTTCCTAGAGTGCTGTTCTTGCCTGCCTTGTAATTGTCTGTCAAAGATGGCACCAACGTGAGGAACTTGCTTACCAAGGTATGTGAAGTAGCGGTGTCAGCTACTTCCCATGCTCGAGAGAGGTTTAACAATATTTCTCCCATCTCTTGACCACACTGAATCAGACCATCCAACATTCTCAATATCGCGCAAGTTCATAGCAGATAGTTCAACTCGAAAATCAAAAAGTCCATCTTTTTATGAAAGTTCTACAGCATGAAAGAATTTTAAAAAGAAAATAATTGAAGCAAACATTTGCGCAGAGAGTGCCAACTTATGATGGCCTCCTTCCCTAATAATGGTTTCTAATTTTCTTTCATCTTCTTGACAATGAATTTCTTCGTTGCTTCCCTTTTTTTCTTTAGTTCAACAAGGATTTGAACATCTCTTAACCTCAACGAAAGATGAACAATGTCTAGCGACTCTAGCCTAATGCATGATCTAATAATCAAGAGGTTACAAGTTCGAACCTCCTACCCCAATTGTTGTTAAATTAAAATAAAAATACAAAATTCAAGAAAACCTAAATATGAACAATTCCACAAATAGTTGAGCAATGATTGGGTTAACTATTTATTAGTTACATTTTCTACTTAGAAACACTTCTTAATTGTACACTTCTGAACATCTCATTAGAGAGTGCTTGGGATGATATAATATTGGACAATATTGGTTCAAAATGAAAACATTTCTTTTCAAAACTGCAGCGTGGAGTGGAAATGGATTAACACCAAACCAGGTAATCAATCGCGTCACTGATCCATTCGGTTTCAAAAGTGGAGCTAATATTACTTTTGACCCTTCCAAAACTCATCTAAGAGTACCCATAATTCTAAAAGTTTGGCCTAAAAGAGCAAAGAACAGAAGTACCTCATCAATAATGGGTCCATTGGAAAGATCAAAAGCAGCATCATTCAGCTACACATACAAAACAAAAATCATCAAAAACGAAACAAAAAACAAATCACATAGAAATCAAAATCTTCCTGGTCTTACATCAAGACGAAGATCGCGGGGAAGTTTTTCGAAGTAATCTCGGGAGAGATCGAAACTGTCCTGCACATAAAATTCCCAAATCCGCAAAAATTCATTCAAAATCAAGCAGAAAATTGGAAGAATTGAAGATGAAAGCCATAATTCGTACAGCCAGTTCTTGAAGAAGAAGTTTCAGGTTGGATTCCAAGAATTTGGGGGAGTCTGATTCGGCGAGAGCGAAGGAAAGAGTTAAGGTTTTCAGTGGAAGGGGCTTCTTGGCAATGGAGGATCTGAAACTGGTTGAGAAATGTGAATGTTGGGAAAAGAGAAGGGTAGAATGGGAAGAGAGAAAAGTGAGAGGTTGAAGAAGATGAAGAGAAGCCATTGGAGTGATTTCAGAATTTGGTGTGTTCAGTGTCAGCCACTGGAATTTTGGTTCATTTGGAAGATGCTGATTTTTTTTTTTTTGTAAAATTGCACAAATTAACTTTGAAATTATGAGGTTTATATAAGGGAATTTGCCTTGTATAGCAAAATCTCAACCCCTTATTAAAATTATAACAACTTCTTTTTAAAAATTCATTTATAGCAAAATTTGGGTATTTTTTTTAAAAATACCCATTCTACCCTTGTTATCCACGACCTCTTCTTCTCCGACTTCTTCTTCTTCTCCGACTTCTTCTTCTTC
>JBBMEF010000008.1:4836510-4849283 GCA_037832685.1 Sicyos baderoa | reverse complement strand
TAACTATTTATCATGATATTTTCTATCTTTTTATCTATAATTCGCTCCTTTAATCATGTCGCGGATGCGAGTTATCAGCAGGCCCAAATGAAAAGGGAGAAAGATGATGGGCCAAGGCAGGAGAAGAAGATAGGGCTGAAGTTCCCAAAAAATGAGAGTCACTCAAGCCCAAATTAGGCAAGGAGGACGAAGCTGATGGCAAAGGAGAGATATCGGGAGATGGGGCGGAAGGAAAAAATTGGTCCGGAACAAAAGACCGAAAGGAAGACGATAACGAAACCTCCAGTGCAAAGAGATATTTTTGTTCATCGAAAACAACATGACGAGACACAAACAAGCGAACGGAAAAGGAATCAAGACACAAGTATCCTTTGTGCAAAGTATTATAGCCTAAGAAGACACAAGGACGAGTCCGAAACTGAAGTTTATGAGAGTTGAACGTACGAAGAAAAGGAAAACAGGCACACCCAAACACACGCATAATGGAGAAATCTGGATGCAATTTAAACAAGAGAAAAAATTGGGAAACATCTCTTATAACATGGGACGTCAAGCGATTAATTAAAAACATCTGAAAAGCAAACGGCCAAAACTTAAGGGGAACATTTGAGTGAGCAAGAAGAGACAGACCAACTTCAACAACATGACGATTTTTGCGTTCCACACGACCGTTTTGATGAGGGGTGTGAGGGCAAGACACACGATGCAAAATGCCTACAGATGCAAGAGTTTTAGAAAGAGACCAAAACTCCTCACCCCAATCTGTTTGAAGACATTTAATGGAGGAATTAAACTGGGTACTCACGAGATTACGAAATCGATGAAATATAGGTAAAATTTGGTCCTTAGTTTTTAGAAGATACAATGAGGTGAAGCGAGTGTGATCGTCAAAAAATAACAAAAAATAACGAGCGCCATGAACCGTTAACCGAAGGAATCGAAGAAGGTCCCCATAGGTCAGAGTGAACAAGATCAAAGGGCATAGAAGCTCTATTTTTATTAATTGAAAACGAAAGACGATGGCTTTTGTCCTGTTGACATGACATACAAACAGAAGACTCAACAAAGGACTTAAAATCCAAATTACAATGACTTAAACTAGTTTTAATAACAAACGAAGTAGGATGGCCAAGACGAAGATGCCAGAGCTGCAAAGACGACGACGCCAGGAGAGCAACATGGAGACCCGACAGACGACCAGAAGATGCTTGAGAGGAGAGAGATCCGACTTTGTAGGGACCTCTTTCAAGAATTCCCCGGAGAAGGATACTCTTGGTGACCAGATCCTTCACAAGAAAGAAATTGGAATGAAATTCAACGAAAACTTTGTTATCACGACATAATTTTGAGATACTAATCAAGCGATGAGCAATAGATGGGGTATGAAGAACAGAACATAAATGCAAATTAGACCCAGATGCTAACATAAAAGAGGATGAACCAGAATGAAGAATAGGAAGAGACATACCGTTTCCAACAGTCACTTGTTCATCACCGATGTAAGGAAGGGGTTGGAGATAGAGTTAAAGTCCAGTGTGAAGTGATGAGTGGCTCTAGAGTCCATGAACCAAGACTCACCAGACATAGCAGATTGGGAAGAGGGGTCAACATAAGAGTCAAGGTATTCAGTAGGAGTGGTCTGAGCATAGAAGGCCTGAGGATTTTGAGGAGGGGTAGGAGCATGATACCTGAGATGTTTTCGATGATAGCAGGTGGAGGCCATGTGACCTAATTTACCACAGATGTGACATCCAAGAGCAGGGGCAGGAGAGTTTGAAGCAGGCATTGCGATGACAAGAGGAGGAGTTGATGCAGGAGGCTGAAACGAATGCTGAAAAGCAGGTCACGGAAGCAGACCACCATTGTCCGGAGCACTGAACCGAGGCCGATATCCCTTAGAAGAGGGAGGATGATAGCCACGACGAGCAAAGTTTGCTTGAACATCATTCAACTGATCCACAAAGGACTATTTTTCCAACCTGTACTCATAGCTAAGAAGAAGAGCTCGGACATTATCCAGGTGAGGAACCTCAACACGGTGTTGTATCGAAGTAACAAACGCATTATATTCTGAACCCAGTGAGAATATACGAAACATGATCCTTCAGGGACACATGTTCACCTATTGACGCCAGACTATCAGTTATATCCTTGATTTTTGCCAGAAACTGAGGAACACTCAGACCATCCTTCCTAATACGCTGCAGTTGAGAATTCAGAGTTAAGACTCGAGTGTATGAGGTAGATTCATAGCCTCGTCGAAGTGATTCCCAGATCTCCCGAGCGGTGGTGAGAGATACAATCTCAGCCATCTTTGCTTCAGTGAGGGAGGAGTAGATCCAGGTCATAACTGTCCGGTTGAACTTCTGCCACAGGTTGAAATCTGGATTCGGCTGATGAGTGAGATTATTCAGAAATGCTGGCGGAGCAACAATAGAACCATCGATAAAACCTTCAATCCCTTGAGCATAAATGAAGTTAAGCAGCTGCTGTTTCCACAATAGATAGTTAGAATCAGACAGTTTTACAGATAGAGTTTGAGCAATGCTTGGAAAAAGAGGTGAAGGTAGAGGAGGAGCAGCATGATGTAAAAAGGAAGGAGAAGCAAGTTGTGGAGGAGCCGATTGATGAGGATAAGGAGGAGGAAAATGAGGGTAAAAGGGTCCAGGCCGCATATGAGAGCGTGAAGTAGAGAACCTGGAAGATGACATGCATGCTGAACAAATGGCTGTGGAGGAGTAGGGGCTCGAAAATTAGGTTTTCAGGATAATAATGAGGTTCAGAAGGATAAGGAGAAGAATAAACAATGGGGGGGTTAAAGCAAGCTGCAGATTGCGGAAGAGAAGACGGACCAGCAAAAGGGGGAGGAACTTCTGATGAGGAGGGTAGGGCAGAAGAAGAAATGACAGAGGAGGAAGAAGGTGCTGGTTCCATTTTGGATTTCTTAGAGAGCTCTGATACCATGAAATCAGAAAAGATATTATTGCAGCTTAAGGAAAGGCAGAGCCCGAATACTGGAGATATATAACATCTAACACACTAGAGGACAAAATAGAATAACAACCACAAAATAACTAATCTCCTAATTAAGCATTAACCAGATACAAAGTCTACTCATTAACAAAGTTAATATAAAACTAGAAGGTTTAGACATTTATCCAAATTTATGATATATTAGAGACTCTAAATTAGAGATGGTTATCATATAGACAAATCCTAAAATTCACGTGTTATTTGTACAGTGCATGTTTAACATCTTATTTGTGGTACATTATGGTCAATTATATGATCATTGACGATTTCGTGAAATTCTTGTCAAACCCAATATTTCTTTTTTTTTTTGAGAAATTATCAAACCCAAATTTCGTTTTATAATATTGAGGTAATTAAATGGAATGCCATGGAATTGTACCATATGCTGTGATAGCTAAAACGGGCATAACAATGCCAAAAAAATAGAGTTTTTGTCAAATGGTTTAAGTATAAAATTACTTGGTATTTTTTTTCATAGATAAAGAGTGATACTTTCAAGACCATTAGTGGCCAGCTTTCAAGTTAAAAGACAAAATTAGGAATATGACTAATATTGCTAATTTTAATTCCTCGATAATAACTAGAATTCTCTAAGCTTTATAAATAAAAGTTCTCATCCTCATTTCTTGAAAAAAAGTTCGAAAAATAATAATAAAAAAGTTTTTGTTTCTGTAAATCGTTTGATATTTGTAATGTTTTAAAGTTTGCTAATATTTGAAGTAATGAGAATTAGGTATTTCCCTTGTTTAAAAGATGGCTTAGTCATCGTTACGATCGTATTTCTTGAAGTTTCTTCAATTCATTCATTTTTACAATATTCGCCCGATAATTCGAGTAAGAATCTCTTCCCTCTTTTATCTTTTCACTTCAAGTATTTTTTTTTTTTTTTTAAGTTTTGATTATATTATTTGAGTAGTTGATGTTAGTTTTATTTATACGTTATTTTTCAAATATTTTTGGTGATTTTTCATTAATTGGTAACAAAAAAGGGGAAAGTTCTTCAAATTTTTAGAAAAAACAAATCAAATATAATAAAAATTGATTCAATCCATTAGACCGATAGAAGTCTATTGATTGAAATGATAAAAATCTGAAGTCTATCAAGTTGAATCGATAAAAGTCTATAAGTTGAACTATAGAAATCTAATGATGGTAGAATAGAAATTTTGGGCAAAATATGTTCTGAATAAATTATTTAAAGAAAATGTGTTGTAACCAAAGCCAAAAATGTGCAAGAAGGGCGAATTCTCTAAATTATTAATCACAAAATTGATAGATTTCAATAAAGTAATACACATGGAATAATATTGATAAAATTAAATCAAGTAAAACATAAATTTATATTTTTCAATCAACTTAAATATTTTATATTAAGATATATTTTTAAGAATTTGCTATAAACATGTAAAACATAAATTTATATTTTTCAATCAAGTCATATATTTTTATATTACGTTATTTATTATTTAAAGAAAATGTGCTATTTACAATAATTTTTTATTAGTTTTATATTAAAATTTTATTTTAGAGGTAAAGTTTTTAGTGTATGACTCATGGAGAAAATTATTTAGAGTCTAAACTAGTTAACTTATGAAGTCAACTTTTTTTTTTATAAGTTCAATATATGATTTGAACAAAATATAAAAATTGCAATACACATTTCAAGGTCTACGACCCGTCTGTTCGTCGAAATCAATAAAATTATTGACACACCTTACTAAATTTGAGGAGAACTTAGACAATTTCCAAGAGGCTGAAAAAATCTTAGCTAGTTTTGAGAGAGTATCTATTTGTTTCTATGTTTCATAGTCTTTAAGATAAATATTTGTTTTTATTTTTATGAGATTAAAGATAACAAAACTTTTAGTTACATACAATAGTGTTATTAATTTTAAATTTAAGGACATTCATGAAATGATTATTTTAATTTTAAAATAAAATACGTAAATTGTAAACTCAAAAAATAAATATATAAATCCTAAAATTATGTATTATTGTAATATCAAGTATAAAACTGTTGATTTTGAAATATAAATATCAAATAGAAACTAAAACTAAAAATGTTTCTTTTCCAATTCTTTTTTGTCATATCCAACTATAAGGGCATGTTTGGGGTGAGGGAAAAATGTGGGGATAGGATGGGTTGAGTTCCATCACATGTTTGCCCGATGGACTTCCACAAGTCCACTCAATTCCTACATAACTCCACATGCAGGCCACACGTTTGTATTTAAATATTAAAATATTAAAAAACTATTCAATATCTATTTTTTTATATAAATAAAAACTTCAACAATTCTCTTTCTATCGCATCAAACGTAACTTTATTATTAAAAAATTATTAAATATCTATTTTTTTATTTAAATAAAAAGTTCAACCATTCTCTTTCCATCCCATCAAACATAACTTTATCTTTTATTTTCTTCCCCCAAACACAAACTTATTTCACTTATCTTCTCTTCTCATCCCAACTCAACTCAACCCAACCCATCTCTTCAAAGCCAAACATGTCTAAGGGTGGGAGGAGAGCAAATAATATAAGAGTTAAATATTAATTTTTAGACTTCAAACTCTGATGTGATAGTAAATTTAAAATGGATTAACATCAATTTGTATTTATTGAACAGACAACTGCATGCTGGACTTCAAAAAGTACCCATACGAGCCAGCAGGCGTTTGCAGAAGCGAGGACGACGAAAGAATATACCTATGGGACTTCATCTACACAACCCGGTGCTGCCGAAACGCCGCAACCGCCGCCGCGAAGGCCCTGGCCCTAAACCTCAACCCGGGCGCGCCAAGCCTGTTCATCCCGGAGGCGGAGTGGGCCAACTGCACCGGCCCCTTCGCCCGCCAGCCCTCCGTCTCCCTCGAAGCATGCGGCCTCGGGAGCCTCTTCGCAGGCGGCACACGCTTCTCCTCCCTCCTCTTCCTGCCCACGCTGCTCCGCAGCCCACCGTACGAGGCTGCCCTCAGCGACTGCTCTGGCTTTGAATCTGATGGAGGGTTCGACGGGGTGTGCGGTCGCTGCGTGGCGGCGGTGGGCGCGCTGAGATTGGCCTTGAAGGATCAGTTTGGGGCGAAGGGGGAGGATGAAAACGCAGCGGTTGGGTTTGCTGCTGTTGTGGCCGTTGCGTTTGGGAGGATTGGGAATTCGTCTGATTTTGATGCCATTTTTCAGTGCTTGCCTGCTTCCGACAGATTAAGTAAGTACTACATCATCTTTCTCTCAGTTTTCAAAAGTTTTATTTGTCGAAACGATCGAGAGATATAGGTCGGTCGGGTTGGTTGGGTTTAATTTATAAAATTTTTATGACCACTATAAAGTTTTTGGATTGATCGATCATTCAACTCGTCTGATCTTATTTATTAGAGTAGTCAAATCCAATTTCTTTTTTCTTCGTAAAACAACTCTAGTCATCTGTTCAAATATATAAATAAATAAAAGATAAATAATGCTTTATTTAAACATAGATTATATATTTTATTGGTGTATATTATTTACTAATATATTATGAACATATTTTATTGTATTAAAAATAACCTATTTTATGCCAAAAAAAACATAGTTCTACCAACATTTGTGTACAACTTAATAATCCATGAGATTATAAGTTCCAATCCTTCTTTTCTCAATATTGTATTAAGCAAGGTATAAAGTTTTCGGACATATAAATTGAAATTTTTTTGGTGCATATAGAGGAATATTAGTTAGCTTATTTATTTATTTTTTCAGGCCAAATTCTTATTCTACTATATTTGGTTTTCAACATTTTAGTAAAAATATGAATATACTAATCTTTTAATTTCTTAACTAACATGATAAAAAAGAAAAAAAATCTTGGATTAAGTAAGGTATAAAAGTTTTCAGACATATAAAATGAAGTTTGGATTTCTCATGATCAAGTCTCAAAAACAAAAAAACCTACATTGTTATTATATGTATTAATTAATTAACTAGCTTGTCAATTCTTTTAAAGCTCTTTTAACGGTGATTTTTAAGTCCCGTTTAATAATCATTTAATTTTTTATTTTTAAAGTTTAAGCATATTCTTACCCAAATTTCATATATAATATATAATGTGTTTCATATTTTCTACAATATATCTACGTTTTCTTAAAAAAATATGTAAATACTAACCAACTTCAAAAATAAAAACAAACTTTTGGAAAGCTACTTTTTGTTTGTGGTCTAAATTTTAATTTAGTTTCTATAAAAATAAGTAAGATATAGATATCTAAATAAGAAAAAAGATAAGATAAAATAATTGTTATAGGTTTAAATTTCAAAAACTAAAAACATAAATAGTTATCAAATGGGTCTTATATACTTAATTTCTTCTCATTTAAATATAATCATGATTCATTCATGTACCCCTACCCCTTCTAAGACATTCCATTATTTTGTTAATTCATAGATGTGGTGCACCATGCATTAATAAAAAACCAAAACATAAATAGTGAAAACTAAAACTTCTAAAATTGGGATAAGTTTAAAAAATAATCATTTCAAAAAAGTTTTTTAAATTTTTTGTTTTACATTTAGTCAAATTTAAAAGTGGTTTTAGTTTGGAAAAAGGGAATAAAATATAGGAGTCTCAACAACTTTTGTTAATATCTAAGTATTTCTTTACATTTTGATACTTTCAAGCCTTACTTTACAATAATTTTATAGGATCAAAGCTTCTAATCCTGTTTCTTTTGTTTGCCTTGGAGCAGGTTCTGGCTACTTCAAAATCAAAGGTAAATTCATTAGCAAACAATATATGAAATATTAGGACATATCAATTTCTGAATTAATGATAATTAAACATTGTTATAGTCCTTCAAATAATTTGCTATGATATTATACATGGACAGATTCCATAGCAAAGGCTTTAATATCCGCTATAGCGGGCGTGGTAATTCTACTAGTCATCGTCCTGCTCGTAAAGCATGTGAGCAAGAAGATGAATAAGAAGAGAAAGCCTAGCACCTCGAATGACTCGAAGAGGTTTTCGGGACTATATCTGTTCACGAAAGACGAGATCATCAAGGCAATCGACTTCGGGAGCAAGAGGACGAGCCTAGGGCGGGGCAGCGCCGGGCAGGTGTACAAGGGGATAATGCCGAGCGGGCAGGTCGTGGCGATCAAGAAGATATTTCAGAGCAACACATCAGATTCATTCATTAATGAAGTCAATGGGCTGTCTAAGGTTAGGCATCCCCATTTGGTGTGCCTCTTGGGATGTTGCATTGAGAATGGAGAGCAATATCTTGTGTATGAGTATTGTGAGGAAGGCAACCTTGCTCAACATCTCATGAGTAAGCATATATTCTCTTCTTTATTTTATTATTTGTCTTTATAATTTGATTTTTAGTAGGTATATTCGATAGTTAAGTCATTGTTACTGACACTGATCACTTGACATATCTCGTTTTGTTTTTTGTTTCATCTATACCAATGAAAATGGTTGTATTCATTCATATGTAGGGGTGTTCATCGGTCGGTTGGTGTCAATTTTTAGTGAAAATTGACAGCGAACTGACCATATCAGTTTTCTTAAAAATGACACCGAACCGATTAGTAGTGCAATAATTCTTACTTTTTTTTATACTAACTAGTGAATTTGAGAAAATTTTAAACTATTTTTGTAGTAAACTGATAAGTGAGTGTTATTCAAAGGTAAACATGGTAAAACTTATTTAAGTCTAATGTTCAATTTGAAGGAATTAAATGTTCATAGTAAGAAAATGATTAATCCCTACATAAGTTGGGTAAATTTTTAAAAATGAATACTGAAAAATATGTATTATGGTATTTTGTTAGGAAAAGACAAAGTGCTATCATGGGATAAAAGAGTAAAGATCTTGAGACATTGTGCCCTTGCACTGAGGTATCTCCATCAACAAGCAGATAGATGCTTTGTCCATAGAGATATCAAGGTAAAATTACTACTTATGTTTTTGGCATTTCAATATTCACTTTTAGTTTTGATATATATTTTTAGTTTAATTTAAATTTATTTCAGAAATTAAATTCACATCAAAATTAAAATAAACACTTCTACCAAAAAATTCAAGAGACTAAACGACTACCATCCTATTTGAAAATTAAATGTTACCTAATGAGATCTAAAAGCTCTCAAAATGATTATATAGAATAAATTTATTCTTAACAGCACATTCTATTCCTTGTATTATATTTTGCAACACAATTTCTAAATAATTTATCTATAACATATGATTTTCATGAATTGTAGAACTCAACCAATGATGGAATGAGTTTATTATTGATTGAATTTTATCAATGATACAACTAACTAATGATAGAATTCTATCACTTATAAAATTTTATAGGTGATAGAACTTAATTTAAATTTCTTGCCATTAACGAATTAGTTTTGATTTTATGCTACAAAGAAACACTTTGTCATTTTCTATTATACATGCAAAATCCCCATTCATTAACATTATTTTCTTTTTTTCAGCTAACAAACATACTTTTGACTAAGAACTTGGATGCAAAACTATCAGATTTTGGGCTAGCAAGGATGTTGGGAATGGATGAAACAAAAGTGTTCACAGAGGTTAGAGGAACCATTGGGTATATGGATCCTGAATACATGAGCAATGCCAAGCTCACATGTGCAAGTGACATTTATAGTTTTGGCATTGTGGCTCTTCAAATTTTATCTGGTCAAAAGGTCATTGATTTGGATCTTGATGCAAGAGATCAATTAACAAGAAAGGTATACCATATATGCAATATAATATTTCATTTTTATTATATCCTCATTTGTTAATTTTGAGAAAGGCATAAACCTTCTGATTTTCCATTAATTTTCTACAAAATATTTATAATAAATGAAATACCAAATCTCAAAACATTTCCTAACAAATACGAGATAATATCTAATAAATATCCTATCAAATCATAGAATATATAATAATATTCAAATGTTAAACTTAACCTATTTAAAAATATTCTAATGATATTTATTCCTAACATCATTTCTCTCAACTTTGCTTGATTTGATTATAGGCAAAGGATGTAAATATGGGGCTGCGACCACTTGGTGATTTTGAAGATCCAAGAATAAAAGAAGACGTAAACAAAGCAGATTTTCAATCAATTTTAGAAGTTGCTGTTCTTTGTGTTGCCAAATCAAGCAAAGGCCGACCCACAATCGACATTGTCTGTGAGGAAATGGACAAAGCCTGGCACAATACAGAGGCCAACCAGGTTCCTAATCAAATCATTATAGCTCCATTTGATAATTATTTGGGCCCCTTTTAATAATTATTTGGTTTCTTGTTTTTTATTTTTCAAATTTAAGCTCATTCTCTCTCAAATTTCCTACAATGTGCTCCATCATTCCTACCATTTATCCATCTTTCTTTAAGAAAATAGGAGAATACTAACCAACTTTTAAAAATAAAAACAAACTTTAGAAAGCTACTTTTTTTTTGTTTTTAAAAGTTGGTCGGTCTTCCCCTACTTTCTTAGAGAAAGATGTATACATGGTAGAAAGGATGAAACAGTTTGTAGGAAATTTGAGAGAAAATAGGCTTAAATTTGAAAAACAAAAAACAAGAAACCAAATGGTTACCGAACGGGGCCTTGGTTTTTAGTTTTTGGTTTTTGGTTTTTGAAATTTAAGCTTATTCTCACTCAAATTTCCTACCATGTGTTTCACCCTTCCTACAATATATCCATCTTTCCTTTAAAGAAAGTAGGTGCATAATACTAACCAATTTTTAAAAACAAAAACAAACTTTTGAAAGCTATTTTTATTTTTTTGTTTTCAAATTTTGGTTTGGTTTCTACAAATATAGGTGAGGGATAAAATCCAAGTAAGAAAAAACATATGGTAAGATAATTGTTATAGGCTTAAATTTCAAAAATCAAAAACAAAACACTAAATGGTTATCAAACATGACCTGTATTATTTACGTTAACACATATAGCTAATTACTAATATAATTAAATGAAAAATCAAATCAAAGATATAAGTAAAACATAGCTAATTACTTGATGTGAGATTTTATATATGTGGTGGCTTTATAGCCAAAAAAAAATATACGGTGGTTTTATAGCCAAAAAAATATACGGTGGTTTTATAGCCAAAAAAACCAAAGAACTTTACGAAATAATAATGGGAGAAAAATGTAACATTTTCGGTTTCAAAATATTAATAAAAAGAAATAATGAGAGTTACAGTTTCAAAAGAAAATTGAATTTTCATTTTTCCAACCATTAGTTACCTTTGTATCAAAAAAAAAAAAAAAACAATTAGTTACCTTATTGGTTACAATATTGTTTTTTAGTTCATTTGCAAATTTCTTCTAATCCAGCCCAAATTTTCTAATTGATTAATTTAGGGGTTTTATTGAACCAACACGAATACTTAGTAAATAAAAAACAACATGAGCATAGCTCTAATACTATATTATATAACTTAGGTTACAAATTTGAATCCTCCTCTCTTAAATATTTTTTTAATAACAAAAAAACAAACCTCCTACGCATTTAAACAACTTAAACAGTCAAATATCTATTACTTCTCAAAATCAAATATTTATTAATTGTTGTTATATTACATTTGGAGGGCAGAAGGCAAAGCAAGCAATGAACTCACCAGCAACCACATTGTCTAAACCATGGGAGACAGTTCCAGTTTGACATTATATATATTATATATAATATTTCCATCTATAACAAAAAATGGTAAAATATTTCCATCTATATCACAAATCAAAACTAATTCATTTATAGCAGAAAATTTAAATTGAGTTCTACCAGTGATAGAACTTCAAATTGAGTTCTATCACTAATAGAACTCGACGAATGATAGAAATTAATCTGCTACAAATGAATTATTTTAGAAATTGTGCTATAAATATAATACAAGAGATAGAATATGCTACTGATGGTAAATTCTCCATTATCAAACCTATGCATATAGAAACCCTAGTTATGGAAGAGGAAGAAAAGGATGTGGTTTTCCACAAAATTGTTATTTTGGAGATGGTTACTTATAAAAAAGAGTTTGGGATTGAAAGGAGCTTCAAAAAATAGATTTATGGCTGAGAAAAGAATGTAAATTATTCATATGTATGCATATAGAAGTCCTAAATGTGTACTTTAGTTACATCTATATATGTACAACAAAGAAAAAAAAGAATGCATGGGATGAGTATGTGTTATATTTTCTTGTAGAAAGATCCCTTCTAGTTCTCAATTTTCAAGCATTATAATGCTACTAAAAATTATCACTACTATAAATTTGACAATTTTTTAAGGTTAAAATCTATGAAAAAAAAACAAAAACATTATACACTTTTTTTTAAAATTTATTTCGTGGATCTCACATTGTTTCACAATTGGAAAAGAGAGTAAACCATCCCCATTTATAAGAAAAATGGATTATATATTTTCTCGTTGATTTTGGAACAAACCAAATCTCATATTCTAATTAATCTACGAAAAATTGCAAGATTAATTAAAGGGAATTTGAGCTGTATAGCAATTTTCCTACTCTTCATTAGAATTATAGCAACTTTTTAAAAATATTGCAAATATAGCAACTTTTTTTTTATGGAGTCTATCAGACATTATTGATGGAGTCTATCCGACATTATTGATGGAGTCTATCCGACATTATTGATGGAGTCTATCCGACATTATTGATGGAGTCTATAAGATATTATTGATGGAGTACATTATTGATGGAGTCTATCAGACACTATTGATGGA
>JBBMEF010000008.1:4817213-4834779 GCA_037832685.1 Sicyos baderoa | reverse complement strand
ATAAATTTCTAGAAATCGAAAAAGAGGCGTTAGAAATTGTTTATTGAGTACATTGCTTATCATGGTGAGCTTTTTAATTTTAGTTTAGTTGCAAATTATGAACCCGATAACCCAACCCGAAAATAAAGGGTTGGGTTGGGTTGAGTTGGGTGTGTCTCTAATTGAGTTGGGTTGTGTTGGAGAATTGACCAATCCGAATTTTTGGGTTGGGTTGAAAATCACCTCAACCCAACCCATGTTCACCCTAACAAATATTAATTAAATTTTAAACAGAAAAATAGATTTTATAAATATTTATAAATATGATTAGATTTGTAATTATTTTCTCACTACAATTTCCCTAAAATTTAAGAAGGTAGAAATAAAATATGTGGGCCAAATTAAGAATATGATTCTTTTAACCAACGAGTGACTAAAACACTTCTTAAATTATTATTTTTATACAAAAAGAATAATAAAAATATATATATTTGAACTTAATTTAATAAGAATTGAATGCCGACAATATAAATATGAAAATGTCTCACCAAAAGGGTCAGTGGTACAGTAATGAAGTCATTGTTTGATTGTAAATTAGTTCAACGCCAATGTCATAGATTCGAACTTTCTAATTTTTTTTTTTTTTTTTTACAATTAACTATAAAATGTATCCCTACAAAAAAAACTATAATATGTAAAAAAGAAAAAGAAAAAGAAAAAAAAAGGGTTGGAAAATTGGAATTGACTAATAATGCGACCACCGGTCGGGGGTTGCGGAAATAATAGGGGGTGACAAAGGGAGGGGCAGGGTTGTTTTGATCACCATGAAGAACACTGGCAATAACAGTCTCGACGGCGAAGATCCAAAAACAAAATCCAAAGAACCCTCAATCTCACGCCTCGATTCTCGATTTACCCACACCCTCAGAAATGTTCAAGGGTAACAACAATCTCAATTCTCCATTTTCATTTCCAGATTTTCATCTTCAATTTTCATGATGAATCGTCTTGTCGGATTTCATTGATGAATTCTGGATATTCTTATTTGGTATCGCTTCGTGTTCCTTGATTCTGTAAGGGTTTGATCCTTTGAGGTTCTGGTTCATTCGTCAGGAGATTTTTTTGGGTTATGTAGATCTTCATATATATATGGACGATCTGAGTTCGATGCCATTTTACCATTTCGTTTCTGGGAAATGCGTAGAATCATTTTTTTTTCTTTTTCTTTTTCTCCTTTTCGTGAGTGTTTGGATCAACTATTGCATGGTGGCCTAATGGTCCTGAAGGCCTTGGGGGAACGGCCTAATAGGTGTCCTACCTGGATTTTTTACGGATTTCCTTGACGTCCAAATGTTGTAGGGTGTGGAATGGAATCCACATTATCCAATAGTTGGCACAAGTTGCCTCGGACGATCACGAATATGAAAAACAAAAAAAATGTTATTGATAGGTGGCTACCATAGATTAAAGTGGAACCATAACCTTTTAGTTTCTTAAGACATTTTTGGCCATTAGGCTACCATTATGTTTTTTGAGATTACAACAATTGGGGTGGGGGGAATTTGAACCCATGACCTCTTGGTCAATGGGCATATATTAATGCCGCTGAGCAACTGCTCATGTTGGCATTAGACTACCGTTATGGTTATATGATGTGTGGGAAAATTTAAATTTCTACTCATTTTCTTGGTTCTAAAAACCTGTTTGTTAAATATATATTGGGGTTATTAATCTAGGAAATTTAACAGACTACCCAACTCCTGTAGTTAGATAATTTAAACCAGATATTCATTAGCCTGAATTTTGATCATTTACAGAAGTTTGAGCATTGTCTTGTAACTTTGTAAGTGCTTAAATTCCTCAAAAGTTACCTGGTGGTCTAACTTTCTCTTTATTTGCCTATCACCAGAGACTGTTATCTGTTAAAGATCAAAATTTCTTTGCTCCCGTTTGATAACCTTTTTGTTTTTAATTTTTAGTTTTTGAAATTTAAGACTACAATAACTATCTTATCATATATGTTTTTTCTTACTTGGATGTTTACATCTTATCTATATTTTTAGAAACTAAACCAAAATTTGGAAACAAAAAAAAAAAGCTTTCAAAAGCTTGTTTATGTTTTTAAAATTTGGTCAGCATTCACATACTTTTTTAAGGAAAGATGGATACATGGTAGGAAAGATAGAATGTAGGAAACTTGGGTAAAAAAAGCTTAAATTTCAGAAACCAAAAACAAAAAATCAAATGATTTTCAAAAGGGGACTTAATTAAATGTTTTTAAGGCTTTCACAGCTGGTAGATGCCGCTAATTGATCCCATAGTTAGGTGACTGGGGAACTTATTTTCTTTGCTTATGATATCATAGACTATGAGCTTGAGCTTTTTATTCTATTCATATAATTTTATATCATATTCTTAATCACACATCTAGAATCTATGATGCAGGCTGTTGAAAGGCCGAAGTATTCCTGGCAAAGTATTGCTCACTAGAAGATCAGATGTGCTTGACCCCTCAAGCGTATCAGAAAAACCATCAAATTATTCAAGGAGCCTTTCGGATAATTATATTGTTACAAGCAATCGTGTTGCCAAATCTGAGGAGGTGAATTTTTTCATATTATTTATGTTATTTTATCTATTTTGGATGACAAGACACAATATAGTGAAACTCTCTCTTTCAATGTAGGAAGATGTTCAGATTATAATTAATAATACATTTGTTAATAAGTCAAAATCCTCAACCTCTAACACCGAAGATTTTGCTAAAGAAGTCCAAAAGCCAATAATGGGAGCTAGAGCAACAGATTCTGCTAGGGTTATGAAGTTCACAAAGTTGCTCTCAGGAACAACAATCATATTAGGTATGTATATGCATAGTTTTAAATAACCCTTACAATCATGAAGGTTGTTGGTTGATATAATTAAATTTATCCCAACCCTTCCGCTTAAGCTTTTGGATTGATTGGTAATTTAACATGAGGTCCCGAGTTTAAGTCCTTGAATTCCACTGGTAGCGCATTTCTCAAATTTCCATGCCCACAAGTGAACAAGATTGTTGATATAATTAAATCTACCTTAACCTGTCAGCTTACACTTTTGGATTGATTAGTAATTTAACATAATTTAACAAAATCAAAGATACTTATGCACAATAGAAAGTTGGTAAAGGAACAGTAAATGTATTGGGGTGCTTGTGTTTTTATTATTTTTGCTGGTCATAGCTGCAAATAGGCTATTAGCTAACTCTAAGAATTAGAATTTTGTTTCCTATTAGTTTTGGTACAAAAGACATGGATGTAAACTTGCTCCTTTTCATTTGACTATGTAGACAAGTTGCGTGAGCTAGCTTGGAGTGGTATTCAACCAAATATGCGCCCAAATATATGGAGGCTTCTTTTGGTAAGTTGGATCTGACACTGATAATTTCTGATTGCTTTGCCCCTAGGCTGTTCTTGCCTTTCTTGGATTGATCGGTGATCTAAAATCCATCGAAGGTTTTGATTGATAAAAAATTCTTAAGGAATGGTGCTAATGCATGTATATTTTGTGAAAAGGAAACTGATAGTTATCTATCATTTGCATGAGTGCTATTTTCAGAGTTCTATCATGGTCACATTTGACGACGATTAGAGACCATTTTGGAGTCAACGCTGAAGTCTAGTTTAGCAGGAGAACTTGAAAAACAGTTTTCAAAATAGGAGTAGAAAAAAAGGAAGAAAACTATTATTTGTTTTCTTTGTTGTTTTCTACATTAAGATCAACTGTATCAAATCATTAATTGTATGTTTAAGTAGACATTGATTTCAATATGTTATAGTTTTAAGTTAATACGTAGAAGATGTGAATGAACATATATTCACACCGATACACTTAGATTCCTTCTAATCTCCCCTTAAATAATATGTTCTTATCTACTTATATTTTGAATCCCATCTTTAACTAACTATTTGCAGGAGTTGCATTCCTATCATGTTACTATCTTGTAGAAGTTACATTCCTTTTTGTACCCTTCATAGATTCAGCTGAAACTGTATATATGCCGTCAACTGGAGAAAAAACAATTAGGGCACATGTCAGTGGAACTAACCCATGATTTTCTTTTGAACTCTTTCAAAAACTGTTATAAGACTTAAGACATCGAACAGAGAAAAGAATTTGTTATATTGGGGTTATTGTTGTGTCCTTTATAAGTTTGTTAAGTTATTATAAGTGAAGATTCTTGACCAATTCCTTAGACTTTTCAACTTCGATAATCATATAGCTTGCTTGGAAGGAAAATGACACAGAGACTTACCTAAATTGAACCATCATGTAGTGGCTCAATTGGTCAAAGAGGGTCTTGGGGTGCATAAGGTGATGGGTTCAATCCATGGTGGCCACCTACCTAGCAATTAATTTCCTATGGGCTTCCTTGGCATCCAAATGTTGTAGGGTCAGACGGAATGTCCCGTGACATTAGTCGAGGTGCGCGAAAGCTGGCCCGGACAGTCACAGATATAAAAAAAAAGAGACTTACCTAACTTGATTGTTAACTAACTTTGAACTTGTCTGATAGAGTCCTATAGTTGCTTGTCCAAAATTTAAATATACACTGACAACAGGGCTATGCACCACCTAATTCAGATAGAAAGGAGGGAGTTCTACGAAGAAAAAGGCTTTTGTATCTTGAGAGCGTTGCACAGTTCTATGACATTCCCGACACTGAACGTTCTGAAGACGAGATAAACATGCTTCGTCAGGTAATGATTGCCAATTAGTGCTTAATTTTAGTTTTATCAAATTGTTCTTTAGTTCTACCGGTCCTTGAAAAGTGCGTTCATTCCTTGTTAGATTTCTGTTGATTGTCCTAGAACTGTTCCTGATGTTACTTTCTTTCAACAAGAACAAATTCAGAAATCTTTGGAGCGTATTCTCTATACTTGGTAAGACATTATCCTTGCCTTGTGTTGTCATTAGTCATTATAACTGTTTTCTTGTACCAGCTATTCAGCTAAGAGTGTCTATATCTTTGTTCGTTATTATATTTTATATTGATCCCTTCGTAGAATTTTGAGAGATCTTTTTTGCGGTTTTTATATGGGTAGTTAGTTATACATTTTGACCTTTAACTTCTTTAAAAAAAAAAAAAAATTATTATCACAATTTTTTAATTTAAACTTTTTTTAATTGATGCATTCCAAAGTTACATACAAAGAATTAATTTATTTAATTGTGTACATACTACGTTGTATTGATTTCCCAATTAGGAACATATGAAATCTTTTCCTCTGGAATCAGTTATCAAAGATTTAATTACAAATTTACAAGACTAAACTTTTTTTTTTAATAATAAACCCATGCTTTCATCAAGAGAAAAATGAAAGGGAATACAAGAACAATAAGAGGCATACAAAAAAAAAAGAAGCCAACAAAATAATTATGGTCTAATCAAGAGAGATAATGCCTGAAGAAAAATTACAAAAAAAATTAAAAACATAAGCTCAAAGAGAAATATATAATTTAATGAGTGACCATGCAACCACAAGAGATGGTTTTACCCTTCTAAAATTTTTAATGTTTCTCGCTCCCGGAGCCCTCATAGGATGACATTGAGAATAATGAGTTGTAACTTTTTATTGATGTAGTCAAAAGCAAGAATAATTTAGTTATTTATTCTCATTCAAAGTACGTTTCTCACTTGGAACTATGGAATCATTGTTCTTTAGTGACGTAAAACATTCTTAGTATTCTACAAGTAGACACTGACCAAGTTATGGAACATCGCACGAGGTTGTTGTTGATGTGTATAGTGATACTAGCAGAAATCAGTATTGTATCTCATGTACACAATTGTCTTCAACCCAGGGCTATTCGACATCCTGCAAGCGGATACGTTCAAGGAATAAATGATCTTGCGACTCCATTTTTAATTGTCTTTTTGTCAGAATACTTAGAAGATGGCATTGAGAACTGGTCTATTTCTGATCTATCTCCTGAAAAAATGACAAACATTGAGGCAGATTGCTACTGGTGTCTATCGAAATTACTTGATGGTATGCAAGATCACTATACATTTGCGCAACCGGGAATTCAGAGGCTTGTATTTAAGTTGAAGGAACTGGTTAGGAGGATTGATGGTAATCTCTCTTTCTGGTCTCGACTCTTTTGTAGAAGAAGTCATTTACTTGAATTTTCTTCAATTAATCTCCCTCAGCCTAGAAAATCAGGTATGGTAAGCCAGGTATTAACCAATCATGTATGCTTCTTAATTTGGGCAGAACCTGTTTCAAGACACATGGAGGAGCAGGGTGTGGAGTTTCTTCAATTCGCTTTTCGGTGGTTCAACTGTCTTCTGATACGCGAGGTTTTCCAAGAACTTTGTATTTATAATGCTGTAGTTTCTTACAGTTACCTTGGTTGCAAATAGATTTTAAACCAAATCACATTCTGCAATTAAGATAGTTCACTGAATATGGGAGGGTAAAACTGTCAAGACTATACAATCATATGATTAGTGCTCTTACCAGCTATAAATTTAATCAATGTTAATGATTTTGTTTTTCTTTTTTCCATCAGATTCCTTTCCATCTTGTTACCCGGCTGTGGGATACTTATCTTGCGGAAGGGGATTCACTGCCAGATTTCCTTGTCTACATATTTGCCAGTTTTCTTTTGACGGTACGGACTTCAAAATTGTCGCTATAAATTTATCCTCCCGGTACCGATATTCATAGCACGAGCATGTTCCCGATCACATTATATTTTGACAAAGGCAACTCATTCTAACCATTATTTACGGAGAATTCTTAGGTCGATGAAAACTGTTGTAAATAGTTTGAATAGTCTAAAATTATTTTTGATAACTGTGAGTGTTTGGAACAACTTACGCATACTTTGACTATTCTTTTAAGACAAACAGTTTGACCTTACAATATTTGGATATCAAGAAAATTCATAGGAAATTACGTCATAAATGGGTGGTCACCACAAATTGAACCTATCATCTTTTAACGATCTACAATTATAGAAGCATCACTTTGAATGATCCTAAGCTTTTAAAATAAAATAATATTTTTGATATCTCGTTTCATTTAACTAATGAAAAGTTTGTTGCATGTTCTAAAAAAAAATGATCCTATGCTTCTGGTGTCCCTGAGTAACTCTACAAAAAATGAAATGAAGCGCAATACCATTTGTATCTAATTGAATTCCTGTTCAAAATTTTCAGGGTAGATTAGATTATGATTTTGGGTCAGGACACCAAGTACTTAGAATTATAGATCCTTTTTTTCCCCTTGTTTTCAGTGGTCTGAAGAGCTGAAGAAACTTGATTTTCAAGAATTGGTGATGTTTCTCCAGCATGTTCCAACTCACAATTGGACACATCAAGAGCTTGAGATGGTGCTTTCAAGAGCATACATGTGGCACAGTATGTTCAATAATTGTCCTAGACACCTCATTAGCTGAAGGGCATTTTTCTTTGATATCCGTGACTGTCCGGACCAGTTTGCACGCATATCGACTAATTTTCCTTCATTTCTCTTTGGGATTTCTGCTGGTGTGCTTGTGTATGAAAACGATGCACCATGTATCATCCCTTGTATCTTCTGTATTTTTTCAAACAATTTTTTTTTTGTTATTTGTAAATTGACGGTATTTTGATAAAGTAAATACACGTTTTTGTTCAGATATAATGAAAATTTCTATTAAAAAGATGGGTGATTGATACTGACATATTTTCATCTTTTTCTTGTTTTGTTTGAGAGACTATGGTATGAGCATCTTCCATAGTGTTTAGGTTGCTCTTTGAATTGACTTTCATAGAGCATAAAACTTTTTAACACTTAACATGTGAGATGTCCATTTTTTGTCTCGAACGATGGGGTGGATTCCTGTTTAGGACGGAATGAGCGGGGATGAAAAAATTTTCTGCAGCTAAATAGGGACGGGATCGAAGAATGTATTTTCAATCACCGTTTCTATTTAAATTTTTGTAAGTATAGTTAAAAATTAACACATACTTTTCATGTAAATATTAAAACTAAGAAATGGGGAATTCCCGCGAAGATAAATATGAATTTTGCGGGGACGAAAATTATATTTGGTGCTTTCTCATCCGTGCCTCTGGACATCTCTATTTTTGTAGAGTCGTCCTAAATGAACCCATAAACTATTTAGTGGTTTTTAATTCTCAGGTCTTAGATATCTAGCCATTTAAGATTGTACTTATAAAAAATTTGAACTTTTGAGCTTTTAGTGAAGGGTTAGCTCTCTGTATCAGACGAACTTTATCGGTTGGTATCAATACTGTTCTTGATATCCGGTCGATCTTTCAAATTGTATTGCAGGGTTTAAGTAGATCTATTTGAATTGATTTTTAGTACTATTTTCTTCAAAAAAAAAAAAAAATAGCTTTTAAAAACAAGAATTTGTTTTTGTTTTTAAAAAAGTATCAAGAATCAATAATAAATACTAAAAAACTAAAAAACTCCGAATAAAATGTGATATTTGAAAACAAAAAACAGTTATCAAATTTGTTTTTTGGTTTCTTGTTTCTAAAAACGGAAAACTAAAATCAGTTATCAAACATATAACAGAAAACAATATAGTTATCAAACGAGGCCTAAAATATTGGATTATTCGGTTTGTTTTTATGAATAATCGAAAATGATCCATTCAATTTTTGCTTGAAGAACCAATACAAAAATCGAACCAAATCAAGGACATAAATAATTCTTGCAAATTAATATTGAGATTAAAATCGAGAATCGAACTAACAGTTTTATCCTTTATTGAACGATCTGTTTGGTTTCATTTATTGATATACCGAAGATATCAGTCTGATTGACAGTTTGACACAAAATCAATAATAACTAAACTAATATCACCCCTAAAATAAAGAAGTAAAAATCCATAGTTGACCTTTTAGGTGAGGTGCTTAACGAAGAAAGTGGTCTCGTTTTATTTGAGAGGAGGTTCGATGGTACTTTGTTCGAGTAGGAGGTTTCACACCATATTCTGTAGCTCTAATATCGTACAACACACACTAATGCATTTTCACCAAATCCTTTTCCACTATAATTCTATTCGCCATAAACGCATACAAATACAATGATAACTCATATTATTGTTATTATAATCTACGCCCTAAACGCAGGTAATGATAATTTATGTAACCATTATTCACCCCTTAAATACAAACAACGATAACTTAATGTATCCTTGAGAGACGCATTAAAAAAAACAACCTTATTTTACCAAATTGTTTCAAATTACTCAATATTATTTCTTTCAAAATTGAAGATAAGTGCAGAAATATCCTTAATCAGTCTATAATTGATAAATTAAGTACTTTCATGAACTAAATGAATATATTTTGTAAAATTTTGGGTTGAACTCTACTTTTTAAACCCCAAAAATCCATGGGCCAAGAATAAAACATACACAGTTCCCAAAGGGTGGCGCAGTGGTTGAAGACTTAGGCTTTAAATGTTATGCTCCCCTCAGGGTCCCAAGTTTGAGACTCACTTGTGAAATTATTCCTTCGATGTCTCCGATACCTGGCCTAGGAACGGACGTGGTTACCTTGTTTCAAAAAAAACATACACAATAAAAATAGAAAGATAATATAAAGGAAATGATAATACTAAACTAAACTAAGAATCTACAAGAAAAAAAGGCATGCAACCAATTTTGCCAAAATAAGCATTTTGCTTTGTTGTGATACCACAATTGACAAAAGTCTTGTCATTAGCTTTGAGACAGCGAATTACCAATTTTTTCTTAAAAAAACGAAATACCAAAATAAGTAAAAATTAGTAGAAGAAAAATTCAATATCCAAATTTGAGATGGGACAAAAATAGTAAAAATGTAACAACTTTCTTTTATAAATACCTCAAAATATATTTGTACATTCAGCTTCTCTTTTGATCTTACTTTGATAGTACAAAAAGAGGAGGAATGGTTTTGTCTTCCATGCTCTCTTTATTCCCCCTTGGTAAGTTTTCCAGGCATTTGCTTACATTATTCTTTTTTCCAAAGACTTGTGTGCTCCTCGACTATTGTCACGAGACATACCGCCGGACTCTAAAATATTTGATATTAAGAAAATCTGTAGGAAATTAATTTCTAAATAGGTAGTCACCATGGATTGAATCCAACACCTCTTAATTCTCCTAGCTCCTCTTGATGACTAGGACACTCTATGAAGGTTCAAAAGACTTATTTCTTAAAGTTCTCGAGTTTAATTTTTCATGCTTACGTGTTAATTGGACTTAAAAAAAGGTGTTTTTTTAGATTTAAAAAAAGGGAATTTGTATGTATATTATAATAAGACAAAAAAATTGAATAAATAGCAACTTTTTGAAAATATTTGCAAATATAGCAAAATCAGATTTATAGACTCCATCAATAGTGTCTGATAGACTCCATCAATAGTGTTTGATAGAGCCTATCAAAAAAAAGTTGCTATATTTGCAATATTTTTAAAAAATTGCTATAATTCTAATGTAAAGTAAGAAATTTGGTATACGGTGCAAATTCCCTTTAAAAAAAGTGATGTTTGGCCGAATGAGTTGGTGGCGCGATTGGTTATCTGGTTTGGTATTAATCCATATGTGGAAGTAATATTCATAATTTTTTTTTTGTTTGAAATGGTTAGGCTTTGAAGGGAGCAAGATGGCGAGACTTTTCCTCATTACAACGGGACTTTTTCTCATTTGTTTCTCTGAAACATTGGCCAAAGCTGAATACTATAAATACAAAGATCCAAAACAGCCGTTGCATGTTCGAATCAATGACTTGCTTGGTCGGATGACTCTGGAAGAAAAAATAGGCCAGATGGCGCAAATTGAAAGGGTTAATGCTACCCCTAAGGTCATGAAAAATTATTTCATTGGTAAATATATCCTACTTTATTGCTCCTCTCATTCACTATTAAATTAATAATATAGGATAAATAATTTATCCCTATAGTTTTGTAGAATGTTATTTACTCTCTAACCTTTTCAAAATTAGAATTTAATTCTTATGGTTTTGAAAGTTAGAATTTAGTCTATGTGATTTGATAAAACTTAATAAATAGTTTTTTTCGTTAAGTGAAAGTTAGTATTCATATATCAATGATCACAGCGTGAATTAAATGAATGATCGAACAAAATAATATCATCATTTACACATGATTTTTTTTTTTTTTTTTTTTAATAATAGAGACTAAGTTTTATTTTATTTTACTACGAAGACTAAATTCTAATTTTTTTAAAAATCACAAACTAAGGCCTTGTTTGATAACCATTTGGTTTTTTGTTTTTTGTTTTTGAAATTTAAACTTACAATGACTATCTTACCATATACTTTTTCTTACTCACATATCTACATCTCACCTATATTTATAGAAACTAAACCAAAATTTGGAAGAAAAAAAAAGTAGTTTCCAAAAGCTTGTTTTTGTTTTTGAAGTTGGTTAACGTTCACATACTTTCTTAAGAAAAGATTGATATATTATAGGAAATGTGGAGCACATTGTAGGAAAGTTGGAACAGATTGTAAAAAATATGGATAAGAATAGACTTAAATTTCAAAAACCGAAAACAAAAAACCAAATGGTTATCAAATGGAGCGTAAATTTATAATTTTTACAACAATATATTAAATGGTCTAACTTTTACAATGAGATTGTAATGAATGAGAAAATATCATCTTCTTTGGTAGGGAGTGTATTGAGTGGTGGAGGTAGTGCTCCATCTAAGAAAGCTTCAGCTAAGGCTTGGGTCAACATGGTCAATAAAATCCAAAAAGGAGCTTTGTCGACTAGGCTTGGAATTCCAATGATATATGGAATTGATGCTGTACATGGTCACAATAATGTCTATAATGCAACCATCTTCCCTCACAATATTGGTCTTGGAGCTACCAGGCAAGATAACATACTACACATTTATTCTTAGCTTTTACTTAAAAACTCTATTATTTCTTCAAGGTCCCAGGTTCGAGACTCACCTGTGACATTACTCATTTGATGTCTCCCGGTGCCTGGCCTAGGGACGGGCGTGGTTACCCTTGTTTCAAAAAAAAAAAAAGAAAAAAAAAAAAACTCTATTATTTGCTTCTTTAGTACTAATCCCCAACGAAAAACATGTCGTTGCGGTATATGTACTTTGCCCCCCAGCTATTGAATTATCATCGATGACAATATTGGTCGTCGTTAATGGGTCGTCGGTGAATGGAAGCATTAACGACGGTGCTAATATGACCGTCAGTGATAACTTCAATCGCCGACGACCACAAAATATTGTGGTGTAAAATAATGTGGACATCCATCTCAAAACTAGTTGGTATTGAGAGGGGTAGTCCACCTACCTTATAAACAATAAGAGATATTCTCACCTTATCAATGTGGGATTCTCAACATGCACCCTCAAGATGGTGCCTCTTTTGGGCTACCAATCTTGAATCGGATTTTAATTTCTTTTTATTGGACCGTATGCCTGTTTGGGCTTAGTGAGCTCTGATACTATGTGAAATAGTGTGGACATTCATCTCGAAACCAATTGGTAATGAGAAGAGTAGTCCCCCTACCTTATAAACACTAAGAGATATCCCCACTTTATCAATATGAGATTCTCAACGTCAGTACGTCCCTTGATGGGATTTAGCTGGAAAAATGTCCGATGCTATCATCAACGGTTATGTGGTATTTATCTATGGCTGGTTGAGTTATTTAGAATAAAATAGTGTTATTAAATCGACAATCACCAATCAAATCGGAAACGTAAAAAGACAATACGAAAACGAGAAAGTAGAGAAGAATAGAAATCACACACACATTTACGTAGTTCACTAACGTTGTGTTAGCTAATCCACGGGCGGAGAGGGAGAACACGTTTGTTCAGCGATCGCAGGGGCATCAATGCGTTCAAGGCATAATACAACAAATGGAAACACTAAATATAACCATGATTATATATAAGATGTTCATTTTTCTTTCTCATGTGTACCCATTCAACACTGATAGTATGAAAATATGCAACTCACTAACGCTTATCTAAACCAATGAATTCATATAACCTACAAATTAGTAGTTGTCATTATTAACACCTAAAAAACTCATGTATATTAAACTACTTACTCTGATTAAACAGGGATCCTCAACTTGTGAAGAAGATTGGGGTCGCGACTGCACTTGAAGTTAGAGCTACTGGCATTCCTTATGCTTTTTCTCCTTGTGTAGCGGTAATAATTTACTCTCTATTTCAATTCACAAAAATGAAAAATATCATAACCTCTCTAATGCATATTGTTTATCATGTGATGTGTTTTCTTATGGTTTCTTTTTTCCATTCATTAGGTTTGTAGAGATCCAAGATGGGGTCGATGTTACGAAAGCTACGGTGAAGATCCTAAAATCGTTCGAGCTATGACTGAGATGGTATCGGGTTTACAAGGAGAAATCCCA
Source organism: Sicyos baderoa (assembly GCA_037832685.1). Classification (NCBI taxonomy): domain Eukaryota; kingdom Viridiplantae; phylum Streptophyta; class Magnoliopsida; order Cucurbitales; family Cucurbitaceae; genus Sicyos; species Sicyos baderoa. Next base: position 4,821,367 of record JBBMEF010000008.1, on the reverse strand, counting down.
CCTCAGTCTCGCAAGGGTGTTCCTTACGTCGCTGGAAAGTGAGTCCATAAAAAAGCTCATATATTCGAATTTGTAATTTCTTGGTTGAAGATACGGTTAATGACGATTTTCTGTTACTCGTATAGACAAAATGTGGCCGCGTGTGCAAAGCACTTCGTGGGCGATGGCGGAACGACTAAAGGTATTAATGAGAACAACACGATAATCGATAGACAAGGACTACTTAGCATTCACATGCCGGGTTACTACGACGCGATCAGTAAGGGAGTTGCAACCATTATGGTTTCCTACTCAAGTTGGAATGGAGTCAAGATGCATGCGAACAAAAATCTTGTTACTGACTTTCTTAAGAACACTCTTCACTTTGAGGTACTATGGCTTTCTTACTATATTTTTCGGTACGTGGTCTCATTTATCTACTTATAAAGCGTTTCGGTATCGTTTAAGGGTGGGTAAGGTTGTGTTATAATAACTCAACATGTATTTGAGCCATCAGTTATAATAACGTATAGATAGTATAAAGTTTCATCTCAAAATTAATAGGTAAGGAGAGGAGTAGAGTAATCCACCTATTCTTAGGAAAGTTGTGAGACTTTCTCACTTTTCCAATTTCCAATTTCCAATGTAAGATCCTTAACATACTACTTTAAGATGGTGCTTTCCAATGTAATAGCTCTATGTTATCATAACTTTTGTTATAAACTTGTAATTAACTTGCACCCCGAAACATAGGTTATCATAAACTCTGTTATTTTAGCCCATCGCTTATAATATCTAAACCATTGCTCCAAACACACCATTAATATTCAATCATTTTGGAAAAGGAAAACTATAAAAAGAACAACTTAGATCTAATTTGTTGGTCTTTTTTCAGGGTTTTGTCATCTCAGATTGGCAGGGTATTGATAGGATCACAACTCCACCTCATGCTAATTATACATATTCCATTCTTGCAAGCGTTACTGCTGGTGTTGACATGGTTAGTTATACCTCAAACACATATTAGTTTTATTTCAACAGATAACAATCTCATGATTCGGTCGCCCACCTAGAAATTAATTTCCTAAGGGTTTCCTTGGCGTTACTGCTGGTGCGCGGAAGCTGGCCCGAACAGTCACGTATATCAAAAAAACAATGCTCATGATTTACATCTTTTGAATCAGATAATGGTACCATACAACTACACAGAGTTCATCAATGGCCTTACCTATCTGGTAAAAAACAATGCAATTCCTATGAGTCGAATTGATGATGCAGTAAAGAGAATATTGCGAGTCAAATTTGTTATGGGTTTATTTGAGAATCCAATAGCCGACCTAAGCTTAGTTAACGAGCTTGGTAAACAGGTATTTTTACTCAACATCTTTGATTTGACAAACCAAGAAATATGAAGTTTCTTAAACTTTATCATTATTAATTGTTGTTTTTGTAACGATAGGAGCATCGACAACTAGCTCGAGAAGCCGTAAGGAAATCATTGGTGTTATTAAAGAATGGAAAATCGGCTAACAAACCATTGTTGCCCCTTCCAAAGAAAGCACCAAGAATACTTGTTGCTGGTAGCCATGCTAACAACCTTGGAAACCAGTGTGGTGGTTGGACTATGGAATGGCAAGGACTTAGTGGCAACAACCTTACTAGTGGTATGATAAGTGTTATGAAACGGACACCAAACAATCGACAATCGAAGATAAAGAAAAAACGTAAAGAGAAGAGAAGAGCAGAAACGACACACAGATTTACGTGGTCGTAAATTCACCAACGTTGTGTTGGCTAGTCCACGGGCGGAGAGAGAGAACTGTTTTATTCAGAGAGGCGAAAATACAGAGATAATGTCATAAGCGGCTAGGGTTTTAATTGGAGCTTATATACGTGCTCTAATTAAAACCTAAATACAATAATGCATAATTACAAAATTTGCCACGGGGGCGCTGCCCCCGTACCCCCGACTACTCATCATAGTGTAAAAGACTCGTTCAAGGCATAATGCAACAATAAGTAACATAATATTCATTATTCATTGTTCTTTTCTTCTTAATAATGATTAGTTTGATGCATTATGATCCTTCCATTTTCAAAGCCAATTGGTTACTGAGGGGAGGATCCTCAACCTGCATATTCTTAAATCAGATCCCAATTTCATTATTCTTCGGCCAAATACGGGTATTTGGCCGTTTGGACTTAATGAGTTCTATACCATATTAAATTACTTGAGATTCCATTTCATAACTAATTGACAATAAGTGGAATACCTCATCAACCTCATAAATGATAGAAGGTCTCGTCACATTTCCAATGTGGAATCATCAACATGATTTAGTGGTCAAAGGTCTTGGGTTAACCATCCTTAATTGGTCTTGTGGTAAAAAAAGTATTGAAGAACTAAGAGATGATAAGTTTAATCTATGTTAGCCACCTACTTAGAAATTAATTCCCTACAAATTTTCTTGACATTCAAATGTTGTAGAATCAGGTCTTATGTCACATGAGAATTGTTGAGGTACCCGTAAACTAACCTGAACACTCTCAAATTAAAATTTAATAATAATAATAATAAAGTTTTGAGTTGGTCTAGTGGTCGATCAAGGATTCAAGAGGACATTGAGTAATCAAAAGGTTATGAATTCGATCTATAGTGGTCACATAAGAATAGTCGAGATATACGTAAACTGACCCAAACACTCAAGTTTGAGGCATATGATCTAACATAACATGTACATCGACATTCTTTTCTTAGGTACAACCGTGCTCGGAGCTATAAAAGACACAATCGATCCGAAAACAAAAGTTATATTCAAGGAGAATCCAGATACAAAGTTTGTCAAATCACACAAGTTTTCCTATGCCATTGTTGTAGTGGGAGAGCATCCATATGCAGAAACCAATGGTGACAGCTTGAATTTGACAATGCCAGAGCCAGGTCCAAGCACCATAAGAAATGTTTGTGGAGCTGTGAAATGTGTGGTGATAGTAATTTCAGGAAGGCCTGTGGTGATGCAGCCTTACATTGCTTCAGTGGATGCACTTGTTGCTGCTTGGCTTCCAGGAACTGAAGGCAAAGGCATTTCTGATGTGTTGTTTGGAGACTATGGCTTCACTGGCAAGCTCTCACAAACCTGGTTCAAGACTGTTGACCAATTGCCCATGAACTTTGGAGATTCACATTATGACCCTCTTTTTCCATTTGGATTTGGTCTTACTACCAACCCTATCAATCCTGTCAAAGTTAATTAAAAGATTAGCTCTTTTTTTTTTTTTTTTTTTTAATATTTAATTATAAACTTTAAAATCATGTTCAACTTTAACCATTACCAATGGAAGTTATAATACAAAATTGGGATAAGTCATGATACTTTTTAGAAGTTATTGTATTGTCTATCATTTTATTGTTTGTGGGTAGAATTGGATCTAAGAGGGTAACCCTAATTGCAAAAGAAGTGGAATGACTCTATAAGGATTCTAACTTTACAAAAACATAATCAAAATAGTATTGTTAGAAAAAATAAAAGTAACAAGGAAACCCTAATCTTAACCATAGAAATTCCTCCCTCTTGAATATGCTAACCCTAGACCAAGTTTCTCCTAATACATCGGTAACTATTCCACACTCTTTTCCCTCTATTTATAACCGTTCTTCCTAATTAGTGTAGACAAATAGTTAATTAAGAATAAAGTAGACAAATAATTAAATATTTTCGAGATTTTAGATATTCTATATGATTTCCCTTTATTTAATCATTACGATGTTACTATTATTTTGGGGTGTTCAAAGAGTAACCCGAACCAACCTAACTCAATTTGATAGGTTGAGTTGGGTTAAATACATTTTTAGGTTGGATTGGATTCAAAGTCATGAAATTTACTTGGGTTGAGTTGAGTCAAAGGTTGACTTCAAATTAACTCAATCCAACCCGAATTTATTATTTAGTTTACAAAATAATTTTTGTACCTATAATATTAAGTTATTTAATTATTTAGATTATATTATCTTATTTAAAAGGGAATTTGCACTCTATAGCAAATTTTCTACTTTACATTAGAATTATAGCAACTTTTTAAAAATATTACAAATATAATAACTTTTTTTTGATAGACTCTATCAAACACTATTGATGGAGTCTATCAGACACTATTGATGGAGTCTATCATACGCT
>JBBMEF010000008.1:4806305-4817113 GCA_037832685.1 Sicyos baderoa | reverse complement strand
CGCTTCTACAATATGATTGAAACCCAATTTCAAACCAAAATTAGTATCTTGCATTCCGACAATGGCACTGAATACTTGAATACCTACCTAAATGAGTTTTTAAACAACAAAGGAGTACATCACCAATCGACCTGTCGAAATACTCCCCAACAAAATGGTATTGCAGAACGCAAGAACAGACACTTACTAGAAGTTTCTAGGGCCATTATGTTCTCTATGAATGTCCCTAAGTATTTATGGGGTGATGCAGTTCTCACCGCTACTTATCTCATCAATCAGATGCCCACTAAGGTTTTAGGGTTTCAAAATCCTCTTGCTTACTTACGAACCATTTTTCCCACAATTCGTATTTTCTCGGATCTTCCAATCAAGGTTTTTGGATGCACGGCCTTTGTTTATGTGTCTCATCCGTCTCAGTCCAAACTCGATCCTCGGGCTAAAAGTGCATATTCATAGGGTATACTTTCCATAAAAAGGCCTATCGATGTTATGATCCTTTAACACGAAGATTTTTTGAAAGCATGGATATTTCGTTTGTAGAACATAAACTTTTCCCCCACATTCCCTTCAAGGGGAGACATCATCTGTGAGTGAAGGAAATTTTTGGGACACTTCACCTCTTCCCAACATCATACATTCTGAGGTTGTTAAAATCCCCCATACCGAGTATTCCCTCTCAGAGGGAGAAACACTACAGAAGATTCACCCTGAACTCCAGGTTTATACTAGGAGAAAGTTGAATCGAAAGGAAAAGGGCAATAGTTCTGACCTTGATGTACCCATAGCACAAAGGAAAGGAACCCGAAATTGTACCAAACATCCTATTGAAAATTACTTAACCTACCAAAGATTGTCTCATACCCATAGGGCTTTTACTTCTAAGATAACTAACCTGTTTGTTCCAAGGAATATACAGGAGGCTCTAGATGACCCAAATTGGAACTTAGCAGTCATGGAGGAAATGAATGCTCTCAAACAGAACCACACGTGGGACATAGTTCATCTTCCGAGAGATAAAAAAACAGTAGGGTGCAAATGGGTGTTCACTATAAAATGTCGTGCAGATGAGAGTATTGAAGGGTACAAAGCAAGACTGGTTGCTAAGGGATTCACTCAAACCTATGAGATCGATTATCAAGAGACATTTGCTCCTGTGGTAAAAATTAACTCCATTAGAGTTTTGCTATCTATCGCTGTTAATAACGATTGGCCCTTGTACCAACTCGATGTAAAAAATGCGTTTCTTAATGGTGACCTTGAAGAAGAGGTTTTTATGGACTTACCACCTGGGTTTGAGAAACATTATGGAAGTAAAAATGTATGCAGGTTACAAAAGTCTTTATATGGCCTCAAGCAGTCACCTAGAGCCTGGTTTGAACGGTTTGAAAGGGTAGTTACAAGCTATGGATTTCTCTAGAGTGAAGCAGACCACACTATATTTTATAGACACACTGGAAATGACAAGATGGTCGTTCTAATAGTGTATGTTGATGACATAATAGTGACTGGCAATGATGATATGAGAATAACCACTTTGAAGAAGAAACTAGCTAACGAATTCCAAATCAAAGATCTAGGAGTCCTAAAATACTTTTTGGGAATGGAATTTGCCAGATCAAAAGGTGGAATTCTGGTGAATCAAAGGAAATATGTAATAGACCTTCTCAAAGAAACAGGATTACTTGGGTGTAAGCCAGCTGAAACTCCTATTGAACAAAAGGGAAAATTGCAAGTAGCAACGGTTTAAGAAATCAAGGATAAAGAAAGATATCAGAGACTCGTTGGGAGACTTATTTATCTATCTCACACACGTCCAGAATAGCCTTTGCTGTCAGTATGGTTAGTCAATTTATGCATGCTCCTGGTCTTGCTCACTTTGAAGCAGTAAATAGGATCTTAAGATATTTGAAAGGTACCCCGAGAAAAGGTATTATGTTCAGAAGACAAGGACATCTTCATGTTGAAGTCTACACTGATGCTGATTGGGCAGGTAGCAACATAGATAGAAGGTCAACTTCAGGATATTGCTCCTTTGTTGGAGGGAACTTAGTTACTTGGCGTAGCAAAAAGCAAAGTGTGGTATCAAGAAGTAGTGTCGAAGCCGAATTTAGAGCTCTAGCTCATGGTATTTGTGAGGGTATATGGATAAAGCGATGGTTGGAAGAATTAAAATTCCTTCAATCGACACCAATACGTATGTACTGTGACAACAAGGCAGCCATCTCCATTGCCCATAATCTGGTTCTTCATGACAGAACAAAACATATTGAAGTGGACAAACATTTTATAAAGGAGAAAGTTGAAGCAGGAACCATATGTATCCCATATATGCCTACTTCAGAACAAGTGGCTGACATCTTTACTAAAGGTCTTCCTAAGCGGCAGTTCGATAAGTTGATTGACAAGCTGACCATGGAAGATATCTTCAGACCAGCTTGAGGGGGAGTGTTGGATATTTACCATATTAGTCTCCTCTTATTTGTTTCTATAGTCTTAGATTATTATCTTGTATTTGAAATATTATCTTAGAGAGGATATTATCCTATTGTATTAGAGGATAGTATCCTATTGTATTATTGTTTCCATATTTGTAGTGTGAAGGTTTCTCTATTTAAGAAACCTCTTTCTAAATGAATAATACACAGAAAATATTACTCATATTTGTACTCTTTCCTACTGCCGCCTCTTTGAAAGAGCTAGCTTTGCTTCTAACTCTCTTCTGGATCTTTGAGCTTATTCATGATTATGCATTTTGCTTATTTTTTTACAGATATGGTTAAGAATAAAGGATTCCTTCCATCCGGACCTTCGGAGATACATGCCCAACGAAATCATTTGAAGGATATTATTTTCTCTTTACTTCCTGCATGCAAGGATGACGATCCAGAATCTAAAATTCCATTTAAAGCAGATGCAATAATTGCTAATCCCCCTGCATATGGTTAGAATCAAATTTACTATTCTATGTTCTTTTTCTTGGTATTTTGAATTCTTAAGTACATTCGTCCACTATTTAGGAATTAATTTTCTATGAGTCTCTTTAAAATGTAGTAGAGTGAAATGGTTGTCTCGTAAGAATAGTCAAAGTGCACATAATAAGTGGTCCCTAGATACAAAAAAAAAAAGACAAGGGATGGAAAACTCTTCACACGACTTCTCGGATTGGCTGCCAGTTCTTTATTGATCCATTGGTACAAACTCCTCCTCAAACGATACTACCAACACTATCATTAGAGACACCACATCTTTCAATTTCCAAAGGGCATCTACTTCTTTTCGTCTTAACTGAATGATTCCAACAGATAGAAAAATATGCACCCTTGACCCTAATGGTTATCGAGTTTTTCATCATTAGTTAACTTAAAAACTAAGTGGATGTGTGACTTTTTGAATTCCGAGATGACTTCAAGGAAAATATCTAATTCAAATTTCATCCTACAAAGTGTATCGATAGAGAAAGAAAGGAGGAACTGTTGATGATCTTCTATCCCATTAATGAAGCCTCGGAAGAATCTTTTTTCTTTTGACAAGAATCAAGATAACACTTTTCATTGATGAAATGAAAATAGCCAAAAGCTCAAAATACAATCTTCATAAAAGATATAGAAGAGAACAGAAATCAATAAAAATACAAGAAAACCGATAAAACAAAACAAAATTTTAAGATCATAAGAAAACTAGAGCTATAGACAACTAAGAAAAAAAAATGCCAAGGAAGATGAATAAACGATAGAGAATATCATTCAAGCTCGCAAGGTGATGCATGATTTCAAGAAGAAAGTAACAAACTATGGGATTATCATCATATAGCCTCTGATTCCTATCAAGTAAGAACTCTGAACAAGAAGCTTTAACTGCATTGAGGTGCAATGTACGCCCTCCGTCGACATACCCTAATCTTCTGGAGTAAGAGTAAAAAAGCATAGTTGGTGTTCCAGAGACTGAGAGGGGTTAATACTAACATTCTTTGGACTTACTCGTAATTCATTAACAATGTCTCTCATGTCATAACAACAATTCCAAAATAAAGTACCCTTCAATGCTTACTTTCTAAATTAGAATATCCAATATGCTGCAAATGACTCAAAAATTCTAAAATGGAGTTGAGAAGATTGGTCCAAAAGTTGAATTACGAAAGTGTCCAAAATCTTTAAAGACTAATGCAACAAAATGACCATGGACTTCTGACTTTTATAAAATGAAACCCCAACTGGTCCAGTTTCAGAAAAGAAAGCAACAAGAATCCTATCATCCTAAAAAAATGTTTCTCGTGCATATTCTCTCCAAAATCTCATCCTTAGTCATGGCTGGAAAGAATCACCCTTCCCATAACCCACAAAAAATGCGACAAAACACACCCAAAAAACGGACCGAGGAGACCTGCAAAAAAGTGAAGGTTTTGCGCGATTCCAGGGCCTTTTCCATGACGTACGAACGATGCCGGAGAAGATCGATCAGAGGTGATTTGGGTTGCCGGCGGTTGTTTGGGTTACTATGGTGTTGGGAAGTTCCTGCGACGGCTGTAGGGTTAAAAAAAGGGTTTTGGTGTATTTTTTTTTCTCTTTTTACTTAGGCTCTGATACCATGAACAAAAATAATAAAAAGTTTTGTTTTCTTTGTACTATCTTCATTTTCTTAATGAAAGATTTGTTTCTCGTTTCAAAAAAAAAAAACCTAGCTAAGGGAACACAAACAAGTTGGACACCAGGTGTGGATGAATGCCTTCCTATGTACAACCCCTATATTTAATTCCTTTTGCTCACCATGGGAAAAAGACCATGTTTCTTAGCCATGGGGGAATGAAATAGACGTGGATGGGTGGAGGGAAGGAGGCTCTACTGGGTTGTAGTTGTACCAAAATAGGAGGACGGATGCTCAGATGGTTAAGGGTAAGTAAGTCTAGAGCCCAAGGTCAATGAACCTAGAAATACAAAAGTTTGTCGGTAATTTTGTATGACTCTTATCCAAAGAAATTAAAATTTTCCTTTGGATCAATATGGCTGGTCAGATTTATCGATATCGACATTGTTATTTTATCCATAATTCCATAAAAGTTGAGACCTAGACATTTAAATTCTTGGTCAGGATACCTCATTGTTCTTTTAATTATATTTATTTTGGCTTAGGTACTTATATTAGAACTAATATTGTTATTGAAGATTCTAGGTTTTCTGACTTGATTTCTGTTGATGGTGAATTGCTTATAAGTGTGCATCCACCCCCTCCCCTCCCATTTTTGAATTGGTTTGTTTCTACACACTAGAATAACATCCAACGAGCTAAAATTGTTCCACTAACTGTTCAGGTCATACTCTAGTCGCTGAGGCATTGAAACTACCACTTCACGTCTTTTTCACAATGCCATGGACGTAAGTCTTGTTCGGTGATGAAAAATTTAGTGCTTACAACATTTGATGTACATTGTTAAAAACTGCTGAACATATTTCCCATATAGTATTATTTTAAATTACAAACATAATAAGTCGTTAAACTTTCATCATTGGTGTCTAATTGGTCTCAAGCATTTTTTTAGTTTTATTTGCTGTGTTTGTTTTGAGTTCATTTGCTTTCTCATCTTCTTGACTCGTAGATAAAAACCTTACATCCTTCTTTTAAAAAAGTATATATATATGCTCATTGCTCTCTTCTCTCTTTTCAATCCTTTTTGCTCCTCCTCGAAGACTCTATCTTCATCTTCCCCTTTGCTTGATCTTCTTGACCATAAGAAAGTGATAAGAACTAAATATATATTATAATATCAAGATAATAAAGATACTAGATAACTCAAGTGTTAAAGGTACTTGGACCCTCCCAATCTTGAGATCACTCTCAAGCCCTAGATAATACTCACTATCTCAATACTTCTCAATATCCTCTTACCATCATATCCTCTCTTATTTATAGTTTAATATATTTATCCTACTCCTAATAGGATTGGTCATTCCTTATCCTACTCCTAATAGGATTGACCATTCCTTATCCTACTCCTAAATGAGCCTTATTAGAAAGCTTCGCCCCAACCTTAGACAAACAACTCTTGGCTTGGCTCCACTCTTGTTTCTCTAGACTTTGTGATCTTCCATGATTCAAAAGTTCTTCAACTAAACTATTGTTTGGGTGGAAAATTTATCTACAAGGAAAGGATATTGTGCCGAGATAACAAAATTGGGTGGAAATGGAGGTCTTAACATGATTATTCTACCGATTAGGGTGGAAATGGAAATGGCACCTTCTCTCCGTTTTTCGTTTGCATGAATAAGTCTATGCTTATGTTGGAAGTTATGATCTATGATTAAATAATATATGTAATTTGAAAAGCACATTTGTTCCATTGGATTATCCAGTAACTATCAGCACTATTTTTTCAGGCCCACCAGCGAGTTTCCTCATCCTCTAGCCCACGTCAAGCATCCAATGGGATACAAGGTGAGTTAGTCATGATGATTCTCAATTTCGATTTGTTTGATAAATGAGAAGGAAGAGCAAAACTACAAACACCCGGTTGCTAGAAAGATCTTCAATGGGAGATATTAAAAAAAGGAAATTTATTGTAGATAGCAAATTCGAACATTCTTATTTTAAAAACATTTCATACATAGCAAAATATTTCAACTTTTGTCGTTTCACTCAACTTCACCTGCTTGTTTTCAATTAATTTATCTTAATTGAAGTCTTAATTTTGTGGGCTTGATTGAAGCCATCAATCAGTTTTTGCTATATTGAACTTTCTAAAATTTTGATATACATACAATTTTTTCCTTTTTTTTTTAATTATTCATCAAAAACCCCTTAAAAAAGTAATAAATTATAGATAAATTATAAAGACAAAAAGGTTGTACATTTTTGCTCCAGAAAAATGCATTTGAAAGAAAAGTATCCATAAAGCAATCGAAAGTAAAGAAAACATCCGGAAAGTTCCAGTTGTTGGACTAATGTCTTTTTAGTACATGTAAATATTTTCTTTGGCAGATGTCGTATAGCATAGTTGATACATTAATTTGGCTTGGAATTCGGGATATTATAAATAGCTTCAGGAGAAAGAGGCTGAAACTGAGGCGAATATCCTATCTCAGTGGACATCACAACAGCCTATCGGAGGTGCCTTATGGGTATATATGGAGTCCTCATCTTATTCCAAAACCGAAAGGTGAAACATTGATTCTTCTGCTGTTAATATATATAAGATGGGTATAACATAATTTAGGGGTGTTTGGGGGAAAGAGGATTAAAATGGTTATGGGGAGATTGATTCTCTTATCCACGTTTGGGCCAATGATAATCATTCATCTCCTATAACCTCATTTCCTCATAACCACTTTTTATTCACTCCATAACCACTTTTTATCCACCATAACGTCTTTTCATTTTCCTCTATTCTTGGACTATAGTTATTCTACTTCTTTAATTAGAGAAGCCTTCGGTAAGTTTCCCTATGAGGATTCATCTCTCTTAATTTCAATCATCAATGAAATTGTTCCTTATCCATAAAAAAAATATATATACATAAAAAAAAAATCGCATGTCAAATATGTGTGTGGAGCGTGTCTGTATTTGATACTTATCCAACTCCGACATGTGTCTCACATGAACAAACAAAGTGTCCGTGCTTCCTAGGATATTTGTATGGCTAATATCACATTTCATAAATTTCTTATGGTTTTCTTCCTGGGGATTTTGGACATTAGACTCCAGATTTTCTATATATTATTTACATTTTGATTGGAAGGTTGGTTTGACTTTTTCTGTTTATTCATCTTTGATTATGGGGATTTTGGACATTAAAGTCCAGATTTTCTAATATATCCTAACAGAGTCTATTTAACAACCAGTGGACCAACAAACTAAGAAATATACTTGTCTTCTCCAACAAGAAGTTTGTCATGAGTTCTTGCAACTAGTTCTTCATGGTAGTAATTGTTGAGGATCCCACATCGAAAAGAGTGGATACCACTCTTAACAATATATAAGAGATATGGGTTACTTCCCTCATTGCCAATTGATTTTGAGGTGAAACCCCGTATTATCTAATATGGCATAAGAGTTCATAAGCCCAAACAAGTATTCAGTCCAATAAAAAAAAAATTGAGATTCAATTCAAGATTGGTGAGTTCAAAAAAAGCATCATCTTGAGGGGGCATGTTAAGGATCCCACATTGGAAAGAGTGAATACCTCATAATAATATATAAGAGGTATGGGTTACTCTTTGGGCTTCAAGCTCCAAAGCTTTTGAGGGATTCTCTATTCAGCAAATCAACTCAAACTGGGAAGCTTTTTTATAGTTTGTTATTTTCTCTAGCATTATTTTGATATTTCCATCTCATGTTTTTTGGTTTTTTCCCTTTCTGTTTTCCTTTGGCTTTTTTCCTTTGGTTATATTATTTGTACACCCCTCTTCATTTTCTTAATGAAAGATTTGTTGTTTGTTCAAAACAAAAATATTACCTGTAAGTTAACGGTTTTTTTTTAATTTATTTAATTCTTATTTCGTTTTTTGTATTAGGTCTTTCCCTTATATAAGAGGTTATGTATTTCTTACTTTTAATTCATTGGAACACCAAAAAAAGAAAAATCAATCTAAATTATTACAGAGCAATAGATCGTGTGTCCAAATCCTCATTTTCTCTTCAATTAATATTTCACTTGTACAAAATTTCAACAAATGAAGTGGAGGGTTGGAAATATTGATGCATGATTAAATTTATCATAATAACGATCATGGAGTGGCCTTATAGTTAAGTGGGTCTTGGAGAATTAAGAAATGCTGGGTTAAATCTATGGTGGCCACCTACTTTGGAATTAATTTCTTACGAATTTCCTTGACATCCAAATGTTGTAGGGTAAGGTGGTATGTCCTGTGACCGAATTTTGTGGCGTAATGTTTTGCTTGTGGTATTCAAATTCAGAATTACTTCAAGTTATACTTATGAAATTCTATCATACTCACATTTTCTCATTGTTTCAGATTGGGGGCCTAAAATTGATGTAGTTGGATTTTGTTTTCTTGACCTTGCTTCAAATTATCAACCGCCAAGTTCTCTTTTGGAATGGATAGAAGCTGGTGAAAAGCCCATTTATATTGGATTTGGCAGCCTTGTGAGTTATATTTTTAACCTTTTCTTTTTTATCTTTTAGTATTTCAGTACTTGCATTGAACACGAGTCTTCCGATTCATAAATTGTAAGAATTTTAATTTATGTATTAGTCTAAATTATTATTTCTATCAGGTTAAATAACAAATTTGGTCCCTTTGGTTTGAAGAAAGGGTAAAAGATGTGATTTTTTTTGTTCAACCAGTCTCTCGTTACGAATGACAAGGTTTTTAGGTTTCACTAAGAGACTAAATTTTAGTTTTAAAAATCATAGGGACTAAATTCTAACTTTAGACTAAACTCTAAATTTTAAAAGTTGAAACCATAGAAATTAAATTCTAACTTTCTTCATATGAGGACCAAATTTATAATTTACCCTTTACCCTTTATGTTATAATATTTTATATGCAATGAAGGATAAGGTGTTAAAAATTTGAATAACTTAAAAACCCCATCTAACAATCAAATCCTATGAGTGGTTGACCATCCTGCATATTCTTACACAAAACACATCCTTAAATCCAATCAGGATGTCTTCTATGCATCGTCTCATTTCTTTTGACGTTCCTATCAGCTGCCATCCTAGACATTTTAGGCTATAAAAACGTTGAAGTTTCAATTACGCCATAAAACACTTGTGTAACAGGATGAAATTGTCCCTCTATTTTTTTTCATTTGAGTTGATGCAGCCTGTTGAGCGACCAGGAGAAATGACGCAGATTATAGTCGACGCTCTGGAAATTACAGGAAGGAGAGGAATAATCAATAAAGGCTGGGGTGGTCTTGGAAACTGTTAGTCTAATATTTCTATCCTCTCTCTCTTTTTTCTGATATATATATATATATATATATATATATATATATATATTTGGCATTCAATGCTTAACTGATGGAAGGAATATGGATCTCTATATCTAGTAGCAGAGCCAAAAGAGTTCGTGTACGTGCTGGATAATTGTCCACATGATTGGCTATTTCCGAGATGCATGGCCGTGGTAAAAATATTTAACTGTTATTCTTAATTTTTGTAACTTTGTGGCACAAAGCTCTTTGTCCATCGCAGCCTGGCTTTGACTTGGCATGTTAGTTCCTTTCTTGTTTTGTGAGATATTTGGCTTGATAGCAATAGGAGAATAATCTCATTGAAAAAATGAAAGGGAGGAGAAAAACTCCAACCATCTAGTGCTTACACGAAAAGTTTTCAATGGGAAATAAAATAAGCTAAACTATAAACTATAAGAAGAGTAAGGGTGCTTATCTCTTACACCAAAAATACACTGTTGTAATACACTGTTGTAATAAGTATAACCAGGCCCGGATGGTTATACAGTGGAGTTTTTCGCTTCTTTTTGGTCGTTATTCAGGACTGATTTCGTCAAGTTCTTTGCAGAATTTCACCAGAATGGTCACCTAAATTCTTGCTTGAAAGAAAATTTTATTTTCTTAATCAAGAAAAAGGAAGATGCTTGCAGGATTAAGGATTTCAGGCCCATCAGCTTAATCAATTCAGTGTACAAAATCCTTGCTAAAGTCTTGGCTGAAAGACTTAAAGCAGTTATGCCCAGCTTAATTTCAAAATACCAAAGTGCTTTTATTCAAGGGAGGCAGATCTTAGATCCGATTCTAATTGCAAATGAAGTTTTGGAAGACTATAGGATCAGGAAAAAGCAAGGATGGATCCTCAAACTTGACTTTGAGAAGGCTTTTGATTGCATTGA
>JBBMEF010000008.1:4762962-4781976 GCA_037832685.1 Sicyos baderoa | reverse complement strand
CTGCAGCTGGGTGTCGAAATTAGGGGTTTTTGATAATATTATTTTCAGGCGCTGGGTACTCGATCGGAGACAACACCAAGCTGCAGCTGCGTGGACACCGGCGGAGTGAAGACGTCGAGCGTGTGCTGGCGAGGCAGTCGGCGACTGGGCAAGACACGCGCTGGGTAGGATTTCGAATGTGTTTCATTTGTTTTCGATTTCAATATCTTTTTTTTGTTTAATCTTCTACATTTTCTACATTTTCTGCATTTTTCTTTTTCTTTTTCTTCACATTCAGATCTGATAAATCAAAAAAAATATAATAAAAAAAACTTAAGGGTTTCTGAGTTGTCCTCTGTGCTTCGCCAAATCCCCTTGGTTTGTTAATGGATCATTCACATTATTGTTGCTGCCAATATGAGAGGGAGATTCCATGTTTTATACTTTTGTTATGATATCGTCCATTCTCTGAAATCCTCTATATTTCCGATTTGGGGTAAACCAATATTTTGAATCGGCCAAATTCCATTAATCGAACAAGTATTCTTTATAACGTTTTATTTTGTCAATGCAATCTTACTTGTGATTTTATTACATCGTGCATCATTTGATTTATTATAATCTTTTAATTTTTATAGATATATAAATTAAGTTATTTTGAACTTTTATTGTTTTTGCATTGTTTATGTGTGCAGGTAGAGCTGCTGAAGAACCGTGTTAACATTGCGAGTGGTGCTCCAAGCAGGTTAGTGTTTTTTTTCCTATTTGGTATTCAAAGTTCATTTATGTTATATTATTATTTATTCATAAGTTTATTTACAATCTTAGTTCTTTCATTCTCACATTCTCTTCTATGTAAATCATAGGATAAAAAAGTTGATTGATATTGAAGCCTTGGGGCTATCAAGATTAGTTGTTATCGTGCTCGACATTCATCCGGATGTTAAGGGCTACTCCCTATTTTCACTTCCACAAGTCAGGTTTGAACATCATTTCTCGCTTCTCTGAGGTTCTGATTTCGATTTCTATTTTGAATTATCGACATTCTTTGTTTGGTGGGTTTTAGATTTTTCCCACCTCTCTGTACTATTTATTGGGTCTTCCTCCTAATTGCTTTCCTTCTCTTCTCTATTTTCAACTATCCTTGTATCTGTTTATACTTTTCTATGAGGGTTTTGAAACGAGATTTCGTTTCGTTGATTTCTATTTCGAGTTCGATTTTGACACCAACATTTCGGACCTGATGTCGGTGCGTTTCTCTTCTCTCAGCACTACTACCATTGAAATGAAGTTTTAGCTTGTATGTAGTTGTTTCTTAAGGAATAGCTATTTTAGCTTTTTAAATTATTTTTAAATACTGTAAGTGTCTTGTGAAGCTGTATATTGGGTATTTAAACCCCTTTTCTCATTAATAAAAATCTAGATCAGTTTTTACTTTACTCTTTGCCATATTTTCTAATTCTATTTCTCTTTCGTCTTGTACCTTCTCTATGTTAAAATTTGGCAGCAAAACTCAATTAGGTTCTTGCAACCTTGATATTGTTGATATGTTATGGTATTAAATTGTTATTCTAGATCTTTGAGTACAACGGAAGTGTTGTAGTTGCGATGGTGGGAAAGAGTTGCTTTGCCATTTCCAGTGATCGCCGGCTTGTGTTCAACTCAGATTTCCATCTTCTACACTTTCTAAAATCATTTGAACACACGTACCAATTTTCATTGAAATCAAATTTGAGAACCAAACTAAAACTGAAAACTAAATTTAATTATAATTTACTCATAAAATCACATTTTATTGGACATTGGATCGGACATTGGATCGGATCTATTGAAAACTGAGCTAATAAAAACCGATCCAATGGTTCTATGATTTATTGGACATCGGATTGGATCGATTTTTTAAAAACCGAAGATATCGGTTCGGTTGTCGGATTGATACAAAACCGATAAAAACCGAACCGAAATCACCCCTAGTCTGTTGTTTGTCCATGCATCTATTGCTTTACTACTAGGGGTACAATATTGTTCAGCAGGTGGAATGCACATATGCCCTGACGTGCATGGTCGTACACCCTGTTAAACCCATTTTCTATACTTGCATACCGATCTGAGACTATGATCAAATCTTTATGGTCCCCGAACACTGCCTTGAGATTTGTGAAGAACCAACTCCATGATGCATCATTTTCAGAGTCAACGTGTCCCCTTCGGTTAAGTCCGGGGCGTACATCTCGGTACGTGTTTGGACGATTTCTGCCAAGGGACAGCAGCCGCTGTACATGCCCCCGGTGAATCCGCGGTACATCCACTGAACGTCCCTGTCATCTTTCAGTGTGTTCAGCATTTCTTTGTGCGCGCCTTCTTTGTAGAGTGATATGGATACAATTTTTTAGTTCTCGTTCAAAAACAATTTTTCCTCAATAGACGAAATTAGATTGGATAGATGGATGTTGCATACGATATCAACCATGGCGGTTGTGTAATCGGTGTAAATGTCGCCCTCGTCCCATCTGCCATTAAAGAACACGAAAACGGATGTAGTTGGCATCCTAAAATTTAAACTCAACGTGGTGCGGAAATGATGGAGACAAACGGTTGGTAGAAGGGAACAAATGGTAACGTGAAATGTCAGTGAAGAGGCATGAGGTGTGAGAAAGTAACAATGGTGGAAAAAATTGGAGACCCCAACAAACCTGTAAAAATATGAAGTTACCTGTTAAAACGTAAATTAAAATGCTAACAACTCAAATTGTTAAATTAAAAATGATAAAACGTAAATTAATATGAAGTTACCTGTAAAAGTGACATGTGTAAATTAAAAAATTTAAAAAGGGAATTAAATTATTAAAATGTAAAATAAAGTGCTAAAAAGGGAGTTTAATTTGTTATGTGTAATCTTGCATAATAGTAATTTGACAACCTAATAACCCTAAAAGTGTGGGTGAATTGGTTTACCAAAATTTTATTTATTATTTATTTTTTGATTATCCCTAAAATTGTGAATGGATTGGTTTAACACACTATAATTATTATTTGTTTTTTTTTTTTTTTTTTCAGTTAAACACACTCCTCAAATTTAGGAGTTAAATATTGAATTAATTTTTAAAAATAAATAAATAGGAAAATGGCAAATTAGAGATGAAACATTTCTCTTTCGCCCTTAAACAGACATTTTAGCCATGCCCCTAAATTATTTTCTCAAAATTTTGACTACTTAAAAAACCAAAAAATCTACTCAGGAAAAATCTCAAGTAAAAAATGGTATTTTAACTAAAATAAAATGGAATAAAATAAAGAGAAAAGCCCTAAACTTTCACCTCCCTCAGGCGCAACTTCTTCTTCGCACCGGCTCCTCCCAAGCCCAGTATCGCCGCCGCCGAGTCTCCCGTCGCCACCACTTCCGCCGTTACTCCGCCGCAGCCTCCCTCGATTAACGACTCTTTTTTCTGGTATTCCCCAATCTCCATCTACGTGTTTCTTCTCACTTGAAATACTCAAAATTGAACTTGTGTAATTGCATAATGGAAGGGTTGTTTTGTATTATTTTTTAACAATTTCCGATTTGCAGCTGAAAATTGCCTTGTTTCTGTTACATGAATTTTTCAGCATTTCCCGTCTACTTCACTTGTCAGTCAAGTAATCTAATCTATTGCATTATCCAATTCTGTTTTATTTCATAGTTTGTATTGTTATTTTGATTGACCCAACATTTCTATCCATATTTATAGATTATTGATAGGGAAAAGGCAATGAGCTTTTTTCTTTTTTTTTTCCCTTCTGGAAATCGAAATTCCATCCTTCTGATAACCAATACAATAACCGATGATAGTCTGAGTTCATGAAAAACCCACTATGGAGTGGCCTAGGGACCAACAGGGCAATTTAGAGGCGAAGGGTTTAATCTATGGTGACCAACTACTTAGAAATTAATTCCCTATGAATTTTCTTGGCATTCAAATTTTGTAGGGTCAAGTGGTATGTCCCGTGACAATAGTTGAGCTGTGCACAAGCTGGTTCGGGTAGTCACAGAAGTCATAAAAAAAAAAAAAAAAAAAGTCTTAGTTTATGAAAAATAGAGCCGTCTGTATGCTTTGTATTCCATGTACTTTAGTTAAGAAGTTATTGATAATGCCCATATGGAATAGATATTTTAAAAGGTGGAAGCTCAAGCACGACACTTCATCTTACAGCTACACTACCAGCAAATCTTCCTTTTTCTCTATTCTTACTTTCTAATTGTTCTTCGTCGATTCCCTCACGTGTCTGTTCAATGCCCTCTGTGTTTTAAAAGGCGCGCCTAGACTCAAGTCCCATCTCTAGTGCCTTGCATGTCCCAAGCGAGGCATGTGCAATATGGCGCCTTACGTGAAGCCCCGGGCGCCAAAAGACGCATGCCTCATGGGATTTTTTTATTTCCTTTGCGCTTTTTGTGTTTTAGATCCCCGTATTAGGCCATTCGAAGCGCATGAAGGTTGATAGTTGAATATTATATATGTTTTATATATTGTTCTTGGTTAAAACTTCATTCATGTCCATGAAAAGTATTTTTTTTTTTTTTTTTGGATGAAGATTTAAGTATTTTTATTGTGTATACACACATATATTTATTTTTTTTTGTGTTTTTTTATATAGTGCGCCTTAAGTAAAAAAGTCTTCGCCATTTGGTACGCCTTGCGCCTCCAGCTCTAGAGGGCCATTGCGCCTTAGTGCGCCTTACGCTTTTTAAAACATTGAACACCCTTATGACCCTCTATGAAACTGAGTGCATATTCTTTCACATTTTATTCGGTCTCGAAACTAGACTTCGTTGACATGTGGGCATGCTACTTCTTGTTTGCAATCTGTTTTTATTTAGGTTCTAGCTCTTAGTATATCTAATAGGATTTAAAACAAAAAAAAAATAAAATAATAATACTGCATAATTTTTTATCCAGTATTACTGAACTCTTCATTCATAAATCGAAAAACAACAAAAGCTGTTTAAGAATACTGACTCTTTTGGGAGTGAAATGGAAAACTAACAACCTAGAAAGTAGAAACGAATATCCCCAATTCTCTTAACTATCTTTGTAAGAGTAACTTGCAAAATGAAACAGGGAGAGGGCATTAATTAGAAGATTTAATCTTGACTTGATCCAACCGTTCTCTCTAAGCTAAAAGCTTATCTTTAAAATATATATATGGACTTTTTGGTGTTAGAGATTTGAGATGCTGCCTATAGTTTTAGCCTAAGACAATGAAGAACAATTCTCCAAGAACTCGATCTTTATCAATGAATCAAAAGGTGTCATACATGAGAGAGGGGGTTTGTATTTATAGAAGAATAGGGCTTTACTAACTAATATCGAAAATACCTAATTTACCCTTAATATCCTATTACATCATTTATTGTTCTCAGATCGTGAAGTGGTATCCTTATTATCTGGAAAATTTTCTTTGCTTCTTTGGATATTGATATTTGTAATTTGTTTGTTAACCATCATGGAGTGGACTAGTGGTCAAAGAGGGCCTTGGGGTACTTAATGTGATGGGTTCAATCCATGGTGGCCACCTACGTATGAATTAATTTCCTACAAGTTTTCTTGACATCCAAATGTTGTAGGGTTAGGCGGTATGTCCCGTGACATTAGTCGAGGTGCGTGCGAGCTGGCCCAAAGAGTCACGACTCACGGATATCAAAAAAAAATGTTTGTTTACCTTTATTTTTTTTTTTTCCTTTTTTTTTTGTTAGTCAAAGTTAGAATTATGTTACCTCTCTGTCCTAATGTTTTTAAATGGTTTGTTTTTTTTTCATTTTTAAATTCAGGTTGTCTTTGCCTTGCCTTGGCACAGTATTCAATCAAGCTATATTCTTTTTTTTTGGATTTTCTCATTCACAGATTCTCATAACATCATACTTGGTTCTCTTTAACAACTGAACAACTAATGTCCAAGAAGGGAGCTTCCATTCTGGCTGGACGCTCTTTAATAGCTCTACGTGATGCACAATCTTCATCTGGCTCCTCAATCTCAAACAAAGCCCTAAATCTAGTAAGAAATTTAAGCATTGCTTCTGAAAGAGAGGAATATCAGAACGATAATTATCATGCAGATAATTCTTTGCAGAGTTACCAAAGCCATGGTGGATTTAACAGTGACAACCAAAGCCCTGGGCACTATCAGCATCATGCCCAAAGTGCTAGTTTCCATAGATCTTCTAGGCCTTATCAAGATAATTTAGATGGGTTTTATACAGAAAACTCCATGCAGGGTCAACATAGACCATCCGCTAGCGCAGTTTATGGGCAACAACGTAGTAGTTTTGCAAATACATCTCCTCCTATGCATGAAAGTGCTAGTAGACCTTATGGACAAAACTATGGTGGTCTGCCTCCCAATTCTTATGGCTTTAACCAAAACCATGCTGAGGCTTATAGAGAAGCCTATCAAAATACTCATCACACTAACCTTGTGTCACAGAACGGTAATATTATTGAAAATGGCCATAATAAAGGAATGATGGCTCAAGGTATTAATAGTTATGAAGCAAATAGTCCAAGAGATTTTGTACACAAAAGTAATAATGAGGTTCGAGGAGTTGATAGATCTGTGTCTCAAAATATTTTACTTGAGCGTAGAGAAAATTTATCTGCATACAATGGAGAACGGCAGCAAAACAGTTATGAGGTTACCGAACAGAATTCATGGAGAACACAAACAGAATCCAGACAATATGAACATGGCACCAGCCTAAATTACCACAATTCTATTTCTGGACCATACAATCATATTCCCACCTCAAGACAATATAATAATAATTCTATTTCTCAGCAATATCTACAAGGACAATATCAACAAGGTGTCAATGTTGAACAATATCAGCTGAACCCAGATACTATTCAAAATAGCATGATTGGTAATCAGGTATTAAACAATTCCAATGCTGATGAGGAAACAGGAGTGACTAAGGATCGCCCATGTGGTGGTACTCTTGAGGAGCTTGATAAATTCTGCAAGGAAGGCAAATTGAAGGAGGCTGTGCAAATTTTGGAAGTGTTAGAGAATCAACACATTCCTGTTGATTTATCGCGGTGTATAGAGTTGATGAATGCATGTGGGGAAGCAAGGTCCCTAGAAGAAGCCAAAGTTGTTTGTAATTACGTATCAAAATCTCAAACTCCTCTAAAGGTTAGCACCTACAACAAAATTTTGGAGATGTACTCGAAATGTGGTTCCATGGATGATGCCTATACGATATTCAATAAAATGCCTAACCGCAACCTAACATCTTGGGATACTATGATTACGTGGCTTGCTAAGAATGGCCTAGGGGAAGATGCCATTGATCTTTTTTACGAGTTCAAAAAAGCTGACTTGAAACCTGATGGAAAAATGTTTATTGGAGTTTTCTCTGCGTGTAGTGTCTTGGGAGATGTTGGTGAGGGGATGCTGCACTTCGAAGCAATGGAAAAGAGTTATGGCATTACTCCTTCCATGTATCATTATGTTAGTATAGTAGACATGCTTGGAAGTACAGGATATGTAGATGAAGCTTTGGAGTTCATTGAAAAGATGCCACTGGAGCCAGGGGTAGACATTTGGGAAACGGTGATGAATATATCTAGAGCTCATGGGTTGGTAGAGCTTGGAGATCGTTGTTTTGAGCTTGTTGAACAGCTTGATCCCTCTCGCGTAAATGAACAGTCTAAAGCTGGCCTTCTACCTGTAAAAGCTTCAGACCTTGCAAAAGAGAAAGAGATGAAAAAATTAGCTAACAGGAATCTTTCAGAAGTCAGGAGCCGAGTACATGAATATCGAGCTGGAGATACATCTCATCCTGAGAATGACAAGATCTATACCTTGCTTAGGGGTATGAGGGAACAGATGAAGGAGGCTGGTTATATTCCAGAGACTCGATTTGTACTTCATGATATAGACCAGGAAGGCAAATACGATGCTCTACTTGGTCATAGTGAGAGACTTGCTGTTGCATATGGTCTAATCAGTAGCTCAGCTCGTGCACCCATAAGAGTAATTAAGAACCTCCGTGTTTGTGGTGATTGCCATAGTGCACTAAAAATCATTTCAAAAATTGTGGGCCGGGAGCTCATCATTCGTGATGCTAAGAGATTTCACCATTTTAAGGATGGATTATGCTCCTGCCGTGATTATTGGTGAAGAGAATGAAACATGAGGTATGTCTACATTTTTTTGCTCTCCACTTGCTTTCTTTGAATGTTAAGCTTCTGTTAGGTTCGGAAATGTTCATGAGGTACTTTAATTTATCTACTTTAACGGTTTAACCCATGTAAAATTGAATTACTAATGTCATTCATGTTGAATTTTATGCTGTATACTGTAATGTAATGAAACTTGCCTCTTTTATTCCTGGTCTTTGTTTTCATTGTTGTACATAAGTTTGTGGTCTTTGTTCTTATTTCATCATTGCATTTGCATCTTGTTCAAAGTTTGGCTAGGCATCGATTAACTTCTTGTTTGTTGGAGTCTAATATTTTATTAGAAGTCAGTGACTACGTGTATAGAGTTTGGAATAAATCTTGTTCGTTGGGCTCTAAATTTATGAATTGAAGTTGCACAGATGGTTATTTGTCATCGATCACCTCCTAGTCAGAACCTGTATATGTGCTTGATCGTTGTATGATATCATATAATAAGGGGCATACCACACCAGTATAATATCCAAAAAGAAAGCTGGTTATCTTCTCCTCGTTTTCAAATTAATGAGATGAATGCTGCTTGTTTTTTTCTGCCTCCTCGAGCTACTGGTTGGCAATGATGTGTTATCTAGAGTGACATACCCAAAAAAAAAAAGTGAAATGATAATCTCTATAGGTAATTTGTATAAGATCTGGATCTTGTCCACCCTTGTTTGGCTTAGGGTCTTCTAGGTATGCTCGTTTGGGGTCCCGGATTCAGTACCTTTGTAAAACTCCTTTTTGTCTTTTAAGTCGGGGCCTTTTTTTCTTTCGGGTCTGGGCTTAATCTTATGGGTTGGGTTAAATAGGTAGAGGGAAAACATTGTCGATATTTTTTAATGATTGTGTTGATTGATATAATTAAATTTAACCTAACTCATAAGCTTAAGCTTTTGGGTTAATTGATGGTTTGACATAACTTAATATGGAATTAGAGTAGGAGGTCTTGAGTTTGAGTCATTGCCATGTTTTTTCCTTCCCAATTAAAATTGAATTCCACTTGTAGGGCATTTCTCAAATTTCCAAACCCACAAGTAAGGTGGAGTAGGAGGTCCTAAGCCTCGAGTTCTTGCGAAGTCTTTTTCTCCCCCATTTAAAATTGAATTCCACATGTAGGATATTTCTCAAATTTCCAAGCTCACAAGTGAGGGGGAGTGTTGTTGTTTTTATTTTTTTTGATATAATTATATTTAACTCAACCCATAAGGCTTGAGCTTTTGGTTGATTTATGGTTTAACATAATTCAATAGGTGGCTTTGTGCTTCTAAAAGGCGTCATCAAGGTGAACCATTGTCTCCATTTCACTTCTTGCTAAATCGAGAGGTTGTGAACAAATGTATGTAACTTGAAAAAAAAAATCATGGGTGAGTTCTATTTAGTATCAATCTAAGCGAGTAAAAAAAATTAACAAGGCTTTTTGTAACTACAATTTATCCAAAAAGTTAACATTCAATAAAATTTTACCTTTTAAAGATTATAGTCTTACAACTTTTTTTTTGTTTCCTATAAAAAAAAACATTGAAGTTGAGGAGCATGATCAAAGTCCTTGTCACAATGAATTAAACAAGGGCCTCAGTTTTATCTTAAGATCTCCAATGTCATTTAGTAAGGAGATAAATGTTCTTCTTGTGTATGTCAATAATGCCAAGTCCACCTAGGAGCCTTCAACTTCTTCCATTTAATAAGATGGCTAGCCTTTTCCCCATCTTTACCTTTCCACAAATAATCTCTATACAACTTCTCAATCATTTTGGTAACTTTCAATGGAGCATGGAAAAGGGATAAATGATATATGGTGATATTAGCAAGTGTATCTTCCCTTTAGGCTTACCATTAATGATAACAGAGTAATTAGTAATTAGCAGATGAAAGACGTCTTCTAATTCATTTATGCCATTTCAGGCCAAACCCTTTTAATAGGAGAATGTTGTCAAGAAAATTCCAATCCACCATGTCAAGTTTAGCAAATGCTTTCTCAATGTCAAGTTTAATGAGAATCCCTCTTCCTGATTACTCTTGCATTCATCAATGAGTTCATTCGTTGTGAGTATAGCATCGAGAATCTATTTGTTAGCAACAAAGGCAAATTGGAACTTCCTAACGGTAGATGGAAGGACAACTTTCATTCTCTCGGATAGAATCCGAGCAATGACTTTGTACTAACAGGTGGTGAGGCTGATTGGTCTATAATCAGTAACAGATCTAGCCATAGTTTTTTAGGGATGAGACAAATGCAGGTCTCATTCAATCTAGAATTGACGATTCCATTTTGGAAAAATTTGTTGAACACAATCTTGATGTCTCCTTTGATAATGTTCCATGATTTTTTGAAAAATTCAGCAGTAAATCCATCTGGCCCCGGTGTCTTTTTTTTATATATTTTGTTTTCATTTATATATTTTTTATTCTTAGTTATTGTCTGATATTTTTTTTCTTACAAGCTACTGTTTAGTATTTCATTTAAAATTATATAGAATATAACCATAGGTTATTGTTTATTTTTGTGCTTTGTTTTTTCTTTGATTTTCTAATTCTTTTTAAAATAAATGTGTATTAGTTTTAACTTTTTATCCTTTCATTTGGTTGGAAAAGGTGGGAAAGATCCAACCTGTAAATATGGTACTGAAGTTTAAGAATTGAGAATTGGAAAAGTTATATTTATATATAATGTAACTTCTGTAACAAAGTTATTAAAGGGGGCATTAAAAGAATGAAAGATCATCTTGGTGCAACACATTAAAATGTTAATGACTCTATAGACGATCCAATTAGTGATAGTGATAATGATATTTTTGATGATCTATAGACATCATGAACACAATCTTGATGGACTATTGAGATTTTTTTATAATGTTATCTATTTTGGGTATTTTGTATAGTTTAAGGAATATTGTTACATTGTTATCGAGGCATGCCTCAAGCCTTTTAAAACATTTGATTTATGAGATAATCTTTTAGATTTATAAGTCTTTCCACTTAGGATCTTATAGTTGGATGTTCAACTTCCAAAGAGTTGCACACATGATCCTAAGTTGGATGTTCAACTTCCAAAGAGTTGCACACTTGTTTTTACCGTATTATCTTATTGGAAAAAAGACTCTAAACTTGACCTTCTCTTTTGTAACACTTTCATCTTTTAATGAAAATATTTTTGCTTCTTTTAAGAAAAAATAGCATAGTTTTCTTTTTCTTTTTGTAAAAGTTTCGATAGGGCTTTTGTATATGTTTCTTATAAAAAAACATGGTTGTACGTAAGTTTGAATAGAGTTGGGGGAATTTTGAAAAACAATAATTGACCGTGGGATTTCTGCTTGCGTAGGGGAGGGATAATGATGCTTTGTAATATCATTCTTACAAATTTCTGATAAGAACAAACACGAGTGAAAAGAATAATGAATCTTTATTGATACTTTGTTCCCAAGAACCAGAGCATAAAAGTCTCAAGTTCTTGGATATCTAATAATGACTTAATCCATCCGATTTATAGACATATACTTTTCCTAATCCTAAAAGGAATCCTAATAATATAATAATATAATAAATCCTATTACAATAATAACCTAATTAACAACCGATTTTCACTCAAATGGTCATATAAACTTGGTTTTGAAAGAAAACTTTATATGCCTCATTAAAAAGAAGGATAATGCCAACAGTGTTAAGGACTTCAGGCCAATCAGCCTTACCAATTCAGTTTACAAAATACTTGCCAAGGTTCTTTCTGAAAAACTGAAGTTTGTAATGCCTTCTATTATTTCGCAATGTCAAAGTGCTTTTATTCAAGGCCGTCAAATCCTAGATCCAATTCTAATAGCAAACGAGGCAGTGGAAGATTACAGAATAAAGAAGAGGAAAGGTTGGATCTTGAAACTAGACTTTTCTAAAGCTTTTGATTGTGTTGATTGGGATTTTTTAGAGGAAGCTCTCCTATTCAATGGTTTCCACTCCAAGTGGATCCAATGGCTTATGGGTTGCGTTAGAAATCCTAAGTTCTCGGTTTTCATTAATGGCAGACCTAAAGGCAGAATTGAGGCTCAAAGAGGTTTAAGACAAGGTGATCCTTTGTCTCCTTTTTTGTTCTTGCTTATAGGGGAAATATTCAACTTAATGATCGAAAACATACACTCTAAAGGATTGTATGAAGGATTCATGGTTGGGAAAGACAGAGTTCATGTTCCTCTACTTCAGTTTGCAGATGACACTTTGATTTTTTGTCAAGATAATGATGATATGATGGAGGCTCTAATACAGACCATTGAATTATTTGAATGGTGCTCAGGTCTGAGAATCAATTGGAGTAAATCCCCCTTAGTTGGCATTAACATGGACATTGATAAGGTAACTCTCCTTGCAACTAAACTAAATTGCAAGATCGAATCCTTGCCCTTTAACTACCTTGGTCTTCCTTTGGGAGGAAATCCTAAATCTCCTATTTTTTGGGAACCAGTCCTGGATAAAGTTCAGAAAAAGTTAGATAAATGGAAGCATTATTATTTATCTCGTGGGGGAAAGTTGACATTGTGCTCCTCGGTTCTTTCTTGCATCCCTTTGTACTATATCTCTGTCTTCAAAATGCCCCCAAGTGTGGGTTCTTCTTTTGATCGTATACTGAGAAAGTTCTTTTGGGGTGGAGTTGAAGGCAATTGTTTGAACCACTTGGTCAGCTGGAAGAAAATAATAAAAGATAGACATCTGGGTGGTCTCGGCTTTGGTGATATTCATAAAAAAAACATAGCTTTGTTGGCTAAATGGGGTTGGAGATATCTGAAGAACCCTCTCGATCTTTGGGGTCGTGTGATTACTAGCATCCATGGTCTCAATTCCATTGGCTGGTCCATTCACTTTAAGGCTGGCAGTAGTCTTCGAAGTCCTTGGGTTAGCATGGTTAGATCTTGGTTGGCTCTCAACTCCAACTGTCATCTGCAAATTGGAAATGGCTGTCGTAGTCTCTTTTGGAATGATGTGTGGCTTGGGAATTCAGCATTGAAGGATCAGTTTCCTAATTTGTTTACCTTATCCAATTCTAAGAATGGATCAATTGCATCTCATTGGGATCCAACTACTTTGTCTTG
Source organism: Sicyos baderoa (assembly GCA_037832685.1). Taxonomy (NCBI): domain Eukaryota; kingdom Viridiplantae; phylum Streptophyta; class Magnoliopsida; order Cucurbitales; family Cucurbitaceae; genus Sicyos; species Sicyos baderoa. The sequence goes on along the minus strand of JBBMEF010000008.1, from coordinate 4,768,730 downwards.
GCAAGTCTCCTTCCGGAGGAGTCTCAAGGATGATGAGATACATAGCTTCCAAGCTTTCATCTCCTTAGTTTCCTCGAAAGCGATCAATACTTCGAAGGACCATCTCATCTGGCATCCTCACTCTTCTGGCCTCTTCACAGTCAAATCAGCCACAGCTGCCTTATCTTGTGACTCTCCATTTGATGATCGTCTGTATCAAGTCATTTGGAAATCCAAGAGCCCGATAAAGGTTAATGTTTTCATATGGATTCTGTTCAATGGAAGACTAAATACTTCATAAATGTTACAAAGGAAACTCAAGAACCACTGCCTCCAACCATCAGTTTGTGTTCTTTGTTTTGCTTCGGTTGAGACAAGTAATCATCTTTTGTTTTCATGTGAATACTCGAGAAGTTGCTGGATTAGTTTGCTTAATCTCTTCAAGATCCCTTGGGTTTTTTCTGATTGTGCAAAGGCCAATGTTTCTCAACTGCTACTTGGTCCTTCTTTTAAGAAGAAGGCTCGTTTTCTGTGGATTAATGTTGTTAAAAGCATGCTTTATGAGCTTTGGTGGGAAAGAAATCAGAGACTTTTCAACAACTCCTCTCGGCCTTGGTCTATTCGAAGTGATTCTGCTCGCCTCCAAGCTTCCTTGTGGGCTGTTTGTTCATCAAAATTCTCCAACTACTCCATCCAACAACTATCCTCTAATTGGGAAGCTTTTCTTTAGTCTTTTCCTTTCATTGGATAATTATTATTTTGATGTATTTTGCTTATTTGCTAGTCTCTTTATTTGTATTGAGATAGGTTGTTTGTTTTTTACTTTTTGTACTTTTGCTGTTTCCTTTTTCTTCACCTTTTTGTAATCTTCTCATTTCCTTAATGAAAGATTTGGTTTCCGTTTCAAAAAAAAATACATTTTTTTTTCCGTTGAGGGTAGTTTTGGCTTAAGTTATTAGATTGAGTTATTGTACTTGCTTATTTTTTTAGTGTTAGTTGCAACTTTATACAGTGTGCTGTATGGCCTTTATTTAGAGGTTGAAGAATTAATGGAAGTTCTGTATTTGAGAGCTTGGGGAGACATCTAGTTACTTTAGGCCCCGTTTGATAACCATTTGGTTTTTTGTTTTTTTTTTTTGTTTTTAAAATTTAAGTCTACAATGACTACCTTACCATATACTTTTTCTTACTTGGATATCTACATCTCACCTATATTTGTAGAAATTAAACCAAAATTTGAAGATAAAAAAAATGGAAACAAAAAAAAGTTGCTTTCAAAAGTTTGTTTTTGTTTTTGAAAGTTGGTTAGCATTCACTTACTTTCTCAAGGAAAGATTGATACATTGTAGGAAATGTGGAACACATGGTAGGAAATATGAGAAAGAATAGGCTTAAATTTAAAAAACAAAAAACAAATGGTTATCAAACGGGGCCTTAATTATCTCATTTTTTAATATTTCTTGTATTTCTCGTTGTCCTATCCTTTGGGTATTATGATATTAGCCTTCTTGGAAACATGTTTTTCATAAATAATTCCAACAGATATTCCCTCACCAAACCAAAATTTATCCGATTTTCTGTAGCAAATCTCTATGATGTATTGTTGTTAAGTTTATATAGATTTGGGACAGGTATGGAGCTGATGCACATGCAATATTTTGCACTGGATATTGGACCCAACTACTACCTAAAGATCACATGCTTAATTATTACTGGGAGTTTCTCCACAGCATAAGACACCTGCTCTGATCTTATCGGACTGTTGATGGTTTGGTACGAGAGTGGAAGTTGTAAATTTCAGGGTCGACTTCCTATATATATATATATATATATTTATATTTATATTGGAACATTACTCTTTTTACAGCGTGGGGGTTATGTTTGCCTGGAAAGGTCTGGGTAGCTTACCAGTTAGCTAGAGACTGGATATTTTGTAATTAGACTATGGGCGGCAATCTCCACTTTTGAATATCAATCAGATAAGAAAGAATACCTTACCTTACATGCTCGAGTTTTGGTAGGTTCAAAGTTCCTTCGGCTTTAATCTATATGATAATGGATAACCTTGCGCGCATGGTTTTGATCAGTTCTGGTTATCCATTACTATTTCAAGGTATGGCATTCGATATAATACAATAATTATCATAAGTTTAAGTTCTTGGTTAAGTTCTTTATTTGGGTAGCTGATTTGGGAGCTCAGTTGCGCTGCAATTAATATGAATGATATCTAGCAAAAGAATTCCCCGTGGATTTCTCTGTCTCCTAGCTGCTGCCTGTTGTGTGGAAAAGATGCTGAAACACAAATCCACATTTTCCAGCAATGTGAGTTTGCATCAACATTTTGGAGGGCTATTCAGAAAGACTTCAGCTGGTGTGCTGTGCTTGGCCGGGAAATATCAAATCCCTCCTTGATTTAATTCTGGTGGGACATCCATTCAAAGGAGAGAAGAAGTTATGAGAATCTATGTTTAAAGCCTTCTGTTGAAATTTATGGTTGGAACGAATAGCAGAGTCTTCAAAGATAAATCTCTACCTATTACTAATTTTATGGACTCTATATTGTATTTAGCTCTCTTTTGGGTTTACCTTTTGCATCATTTTGTGACTATAGTCTTTCTGTGCTTATTGCAGGGTGGGAATGTTTTATTTGTAATTTGTATCGATGGGAACTATCATATTCATTAATCAATTAAATTGTATCATGTCTTATAAAAAATAATCATCATTATTCAGATTTTAATGGTAATATAAATTTCTTTTTCTGTAAAGAACGTAATCTGTTATAACCACCAATCATACCAATTACCAATTGAATACCTGTCATTAAAAAGATTTATAGCTATTGTGGGAGAGCCGAATTCCAAAATAAAAACTTAATCTCATATTTTCTATAATCTTGCTCACACACATTCTCTCCTAGCTCATTCAATATTTTTTCTTTTGTATGAGCCTCACCACAGCCTTCCAAGCTTTTCTTTTAGGAAGTAAGAGAGGAGCTTCACAAGGAACTTGGAGATTCAAGCTTAAAATATATTTTCGACATCTTTTGAGTCTTCTGTCCCTTATTTTCTTAATTTTATATACATTTTGAAGTTTGTTTCTTTGGTGTGAGATCTTCATTTTGTAATGCATAGTTTCTTGCTTGTTATGAACTAAAACCTCCGAGATAAAAATTGAAGGGTATTGGAAACTTTTTGTAATTTCTAAAGGGAAGATGTTAAACTATGTGTTGGAGTTATTTTTCATCAATAGCATGGATGGTATTCATTCATGTTTGCTTTAAATGTTTTTTTGAAAATAATGAATAATTAGAGAACCACTTTCACACTAAAAGATGAAGGTAGAGATAATCACGTTATTAATACACATTGCATTAATTTCAAAAAAAAAAAATACACATTGCATTGGTTTTAATGTTTGGCTAGTTAAGTGAGAATTTAATGAACCTTATTAATGACTTTTGAGAATTTTAGTTAAGTGCAATTGTTATTTCATGAAGAGTTGCATTGAGGAAAAAAAAAACCTTAATCCGAACCTTTTTTATATTGAAAAAAAAAAAAAAAAAAAAAAGAAAAAAAAAAACTTACAGATTCTACCCTTTGCTAAGCTACTGCCCAATTTTTTGTCATTATTAATTCACCTTAATCATGTCTAGGTCTATATTTTATGTTTAAGCATTGCTTGTTGTTTTAGTTGGTGAATTGAGTTTAAAAGGCTAATTTCGACATTTTAATTTCCAGCAGAAGGTATATTAGTGTCCTTTTTTACCATACTCTTTTATCTATTTTTTTTAAAAAAAAAACAACCAAATTCTTTTATCTATTAGTTTAATATAAGATTAAATTTGGAAATTTAAAACCCACAAAACTTATCATATAATCCGCCGAAAAATACTAACTAGTTGTTTGTTAATACATGTGATAACTCTCAAGAATTCAGAGTTAAAGTAAGAAAATAAGATATATTATATATGAATTTGCTAACATTTAATGGAATTAATAAGAATCGTTCAGTTATAACAGTGTTTCGCTTAAGCCAAAGATCCTATGATTTTCTGAATAGGATGCATTTTAGAAGTTTTGTTGTAGCGAAAGTGCTTGATTGTGTGCAAATCCTGTGTGTTTAAAGGAATTGATATTTCTTAGTTTGTTTGCATCGAACTCAAATGAAGCAAAGCGAAGTTCGCATGATACGAAGGTGTTCGTTGTAACAGAGCCACGAAGTAAATCAAACGAAACAGCACTTCGTCAATATGAAGTCAACGAACCAGAGCCCAACGAAGTATTCATCGTGACAAAGTTTCGCTTTAGCAAAACTATACCTTGCTAAGGAAGTGGTCCCAACTTGGAGAGCTTTTGCAAATGATGATCGTGGAGCAGATGTGTCAGGTGGTCCTAGTCGACAACGGTTCGTGCGAGCAGAAGGTGTCAGTGGTCCCCAAGAGACAAACTCCCACGCGCCCAAGGCTGTCGTTTTGCGCTGGTTATTAATAGAGTTTTTCTCCCTCATTTGAAGCTTGTCGCATCCGAGAGGAGCTTTTACTGTAATTTAGCTTCGTTTGCCATTTTCCGACCAAGTTCCCTTAGTTTTAGCCGTAGCTTAGTTGTTTTCTGCATTTCGAGTTGTTTCATAGTTTAGCTTAAGCATAGGAGTATTGTAGCCGGAGTTGCAGAGTTCGTCGGAGCCAAGGAAGAGCTGTTGAGAGACATCTGCGATCAGACTTCTTCTTACCTTGTTTCTTCTTTATTGCTTTCTTTACTTTCGCCTTAGCATAACTTGTAGCGAACACTTTTATTGCTTTTAATGAAGATGGTTTATTGCTTTTATTGTTATGAGTAGCTAATCGGTTCGTTGGAAAGAAGTAGGCAAGTAGGGAAGTTTCGCCTAAGCCAAACTTCTAGTTAAGTTGAATATTATGCATGTTGTGTTAGTTTTATTTCGTCTTCAAGAGAAGCATATGTGATAGAACGAAGTTGCATGTTATAACACTAGATTTGCTAAGTTTCTGCTTACATGTAAAATGAGTGCTTAGAGATAAGATTTGTCAAGTGTTGTCCGCTTAGTTATAGTGTTTGAGTTCGAGAGAACCAAACTAGGAGTTCAAGAGAACTACTTCTAGAGCTCGAGAGAGCCAGAGAGAAGCAAGCAATATTCGCTCTTAGCATGTGTAGTTTCGCCTAAGCAGAACTATCATAAAATCCATATTCCCCTTCCAATGTTCATTTCATATTTCATTCACTTAGTTTAGTCGCAATTCACTTTCAAATCATTCGTTACCAAACTCTCTTAATTTTGCTTGAGCATAAGTTTAACACTAATCTTTGTGGAAGGTGACTTTTACTTACCTTAAAACTTGCTACAACAAAGACTGTGTATACTTGCACAACCTTAGACATGCAATTATCCTTCATTTAATTCTCTCTCCAATTATCCTTCATTTAATTCGTGTTCCGAATTTCTTCTAACAACATGCATAATAATAATAATATACTAGAAAATAACATATTATTTTATTTTAAGATACAAATTAGTTCAACACCACGGTTACGAGTTCGATCTTGAAAATAGGTATTTAATTCTCATATTATTTGAGATCGGTAATGCTTCTATGTAAGGTTTATTAGTCACCATCCCCCAGTATATACTAAAAAACAAACTACTTATAAAATATGAAAAAAAAAAAAAAAAAAAAAAAAAAAAAAAAAAATTTCCCAAAATATAAAACAATCCTGAGAGGTAATTTTGTCATTTGCGGATACCCATTTGAGAGTGGTGGTTGTATTTAGGAT
>JBBMEF010000008.1:4752167-4762862 GCA_037832685.1 Sicyos baderoa | reverse complement strand
TGCCTTGCAGTTAATATTAAATTTAAATAATAAATATTAAACTGCCACATTTGTGGTTTTGGCTCCACATCTCAACATTTGGAACTTTAGGAACCTAGTGTTCCATAACAAGGACAGAGAACCAATCGAAAGTCTTCTTGGTTCTATTTTAAAATTTATTAATCTCTACTCTGTGTCTGTGGGAGGTTAGGGAGAGTTCAGGTCGTGGTTAGTGGAATCACATCGTGTTGGGTGGATCCCCCCTATAGAGTTTTGGAAATTAAATGTTGATGTTGCTTGAGACCCTGGCACGGGGAGAGGAGGTATTGCTAGATTGTTCGTGATTCTGACGGTTAGCCAATTATGATGGGTGCCAGTGTGGGGTTAGGATGAGTGGATGTGAAGTACTTCGAAACCTCGACTGTCTTGAAAGGCATTTTTGAGCTCCATTGTCAGAGAGGTCAACCCCTTCCGAAGATCTTGATCGAATCTGACGTTTCAGTTGTTATTGATGCTATTCTGGCAGATTCTAGAGATCTTTCTGAGTTCGGCAATATCATTGCTAACATTCGGGAGTTTATCCCGCTGATGGGAAGTATTGCTTTTCCCATTGCTCCAGGTCGTGTAACCGTATTGCTGATCTGTTAGCTCACAGTCCTGTCTCTTGTAATTTTTCTTTTGTTTTTTATCCTCCTCGTAGCGAGAATGAACACATTATTTTTTGGAGGGATGCTCTCCCCCTCTTGTTGCCTCTACTCATACGGAAGATTGTATGAATGTTGTCGCTTTGAGCTAATTTATGCACGTTCTCTCAAGAAAAAAAGTATTTCTAAAACATTTTACAAGTTTAGGAATATCTATGAGAGGAGAATTTGGGTGCTCCCGAGGTAGCACCCTCGTCGTGATATCCCTCATTTAGAGCCGCACATCTTCTTTTTTTCTTTTAATTTTTTTTATAATAAATATAAAGTAAGAAAATGGAGATGAGATGTGTGGCACCAAATGAAACCACTTTAATGGTTTCCATCAAATTTTAAGCATTTTTAAAACTTGTAAAATTGAGGGATAATTTTGAAACTTTTCAAAGTTTAGAGACATTTTTACACAAACACCACACTATAGAGACATTTTCTATAATTTAATAATTTGATTTAAAAATAATTATCTATTGATTTTTTAGCTATAAACTTTCGAAATATGTTAATCTTTGTATTTAAAGTTTTAAATATTATAATAGATTCAAATTTGTAAAAATGGCTAGAATACTATTTCATATTTAAATATTTTAAACAATATAATTTTGCAAAAGCACTTTTTAAAACATATGCCTCAAGTTTCCAAAAGTTGTACTAATTTTTCTAAAAAGTGCACCATTATTTTGTAAGAGAACTCTTAATAAAACTAAAATCAAAGTATTAAAAAAAAAAATGAAAAGAAATGCTCCCTTAAGCGGTTCTCCATAATTCCATGAGACTTTCTTTCAATTCATCTCATTTTGAGTTCATTCTGAAGCACAATTCGTTGATTAAATCGAGTTTTGAAGGGGGGTTTTGCTCGTAATCCCATTTGGGTTTTCTTAAATTTGTTTCGATTGCGTTCAAACGAGCCATTCGGAGGCTGATTTTGGAGTGGTTGCATCGTGGGTCAGCTTCAAAATCTCTGAATTCAGGAACCCTTCAGCGAATCGGATCAATCCCATTAAAAGTATGGTTTCCTTGTCGGGTTCGGTGTTCTTCCCATTGACAGCGCCCAGTTGTTGCTCTCGATCGCGTAGCGTAGCTGTTCTTAATGCGCACGATTCGATTTGTGTTAGGAAAAAGGAGCGGAGAAGGATTGTTTGTGATTGCATTGCGCCTCCGCCGTACTTCAAGAGTCATGGATCATCTGCCCTAAATTCCAATGTATATCCTTCACCCTGTGTATTTGATTTGCTTATGCCCCGTTTGATAATCATTCCATTTTTATTTTTGATTTTGAAATTTAAGCCTATAACAACTATCTATAACAACTATCATATGTTCTCTCACCTGTATTTTAGAAACCAAACTAAAATTAAAAAAAAAAAAAAATAGCTTTCAATAATTTGTTTTGTTTTTAAAAGTTGGTTAGTATTCACTTATTTTCTTAAGAAAAGATAAATATATTGTAGGAAGGGTGGAATACATTATAGGAAATTTGAGTAAGAATAGACTTAAATTCCAAAAACCAAATGGTTATCAAATGGGCCTTAATGATTGTTCCTTCAATTCGTTTATTTGAATTTCAATCTTTTTTAATATAAAAATCGGGAAATTAGAGCTTGCTCCCCTATACTGTGGCACCACTAGCTCATCTCTAGGATGTGGCATTGGGATACATCACTGAGGGTAGTCTAGTTTAAGCGATCCCAGAGACCTTGAACCATGATCTCTACAAAGAAAGCATACCTAGGAATCCGTAGCCTCGGGGATTTGGGCTGCCCCTAAGGGACTGAATTTGAATTTCTGTGATTGTTTACCTGACTCTTTTGTATTTAATTGCTTCTGCTGTACCCTTGCAATTTATATCTGATTGTTCGTAGTTTCCTTTTTCATTTTATTGCCATCTTAGCCATCAGTTTAAGCATCCATGACCATGATCATCAATTAATAAATCTTTCTTGACTTCGTTTACTTTGATTGTATCTTTTTCATAATTTTTTAGTATTTCTGTCCTTGTGTTCAATGCCAAAAATAAGTCTCCCTTTATGAATACAATTTGAGTTTTTATATATTTGTCATTTTTATATTATGGTTCATGTTTAACAAGAATTATATTATCAGGACTCGTTTAGATCGGAACATTTAAACCCAGATAATGAGGACAAGGACGGGTCTGATGTTCTTATTGAGTGTAGAGATGTTTACAAATCCTTTGGAGACAAGCATATATTGGGAGGTGTGAGCTTCAAGGTGATTCACAATTCTGCATATTTACTTCATTTCATTTTTCTGTTTCAAGAGATTTCTTTTAAACTCAGAAAATAAGGTAAGAGGAACATTCAATTCTTGAGTATAAGGGGGATGTCTAAGTACAAGTGTTCTGTGTACACTACCATTACCATTTATTGTTCTTTGGCACTTATATATGTGTCTGAATGCACCACTTCTTATTTTTTTGATACAAGAAACAAACTTTTCATTAAGGAAAATAAGCAAAAAGCGGTCATACAAAGATATGCTTCTAAACGTGGGGCAAACGAAGTGAAAAAAGAACAATAAACCATTGATAAACCTAAAAACAATCCAAAACTGAAGCAAAAAACTAGAAATTGAAACTGTAAGGCTAAAAACAAATGCGGCGGACTTGGAATTATGAGGAAGACTGAGAGGCCAAAAATAGCTAAGAAGCTGACTGAAACAGGATCTTGCAAATTCAGCCTTCGGTCTTCAAAGCCCATGAAATCTAAGGGAATCATCTTCCAGATAGCAAAATTGATAAACTACTAATGAGCCAGAATCTGTCAAGTGCTAGAAAATTCTGAAAAACTGGGAAGCCAATATCGGATGATATTGCACAACCTTTTACTCTAATTTAATATGTTTTGCTTAATCTCATTAGTGGTTTTTGAGTTACATGGTTAAGAAAATGAAATCGTTGTATTATTTTTACCAGATTATCAAATAAGTCGTTGTCATTGAAAAATTGATAATCTGTCGTTATCATTGAAAAATTTCAATCTCATAGAAGAACTGTTAAATAATTCTTATCATCTCTCCTATGGATGTGGTAACTGAATCAAACAGAAATATTTAAGTTCTGGGTAGTCATTGAGTGCAATGAGGTGGAAGGTTTGTCTGAATGCCCTGATCTCTACTTCAAGACTTTCCATCCGACATGTATTCCAACAAAATGTGGTTCCTAGCTTAAAAGCAAAAAAAAAAAAATCATATACTAACTTTAGACACCTAAGAAACTTGAAAGAAAAAACAATCTTGGAAGGGGGTAAGTGGTCATCTTGTTGTTTAGGAAGGATGTATATAAATATATATTCTATTTTATGTTAATGTGCTTTCAAAGACTTGGCATGGAGGAGGGAAGTAGGAAGTCTTGGGTTTGATCAATAGTACTTCCAGGGTTGTCAGCCTTCTCTATCTTAATTATTAATTGCATCTCGTATAATTAAACAGTGTTGTACTGTTTCCTAGCTTGGTTTCATTTATTCTTCCGTTTCATTTGCCATATTACAGAATCGAAAACTAGTCATCAAGATTCTCATAGACTTTCTATTAGCTAATTCTGTTTTCATATTTGGTCATTTTAATTATCTTTTAAAATATTTTACTTCCTCTCTCTTTTTAGATTAGACATGGAGAAGCTGTGGGTGTAATTGGGCCTTCTGGTACTGGGAAGTCTACAATACTGAAGATCATTGCAGGTCTTCTTTCTCCAGACAAGGTAAATAATTGTCTTTGATTTCACATTGCATTTTGCTGCTGTTAAGTTGGAATATACATATTCCATATTTCCAGGTATATATGGTTCTTTAATTGGATTTCTGGCATTGCGAACAGGGAGATGTATATATTCAAGGTAGAAAGCGAGTTGGTTTGATTGATGATGAGGAGCTATCTGGTCTTCGAATTGGATTGGTTAGATTTGTCTTTACGATGATTCGATTAATATAGTTCTGGAAGTTACATGAAAAATGACGTTTTTTATACTGCTGGGTGACGAATCATACCTGACCTAAAAATTGTAAAAAGGTTATTAGGTTCAAATTTTGATAATTGAAAATTTGTAGTCACATTGTCCTTGCTCGGTGACGAATCCTTTGGAAGTTAGTTCATATGTCATAAAGTAAAACATTAGCAAGCTTTTGGGTTCCATTGAGATTTAACAATTCTAGATTTGCAGATGTTCCATTTATAACCCTGTGACTCAAGAAACTTGTTTCTGGATAACAAATCACAAGCCATTGAGTTCTTTTTTTATCCTTAAGGTGTTCATCCGTTCATTTTTCTCTGCCTGTAGGTTTTCCAGAGTGCGGCACTTTTTGATTCATTAACTGTTCGACAAAATGTTGGTTTCCTTTTGTAAGAGACTTATTTCTTTAAGGAATTCTTGTCACGATCTTCATTATATATATATATATATATATATATATATATGTATATGTATATATATTTCATGAACTTAGCCCGTGTAATGTGTTCCGTTATCATCTGCCAAAGGGTGGGTAGTTAGAATAAGGTCTCATCATCTCATTTTGTATTCTTGTTTACTGCTTAGGTATGAAAATTCAAGCTTGTCTGAAGATCAAATTTCAGCCTTGGTAACTGAGAACTTAGCTGCTGTTGGGCTGAAGGTTTGCCTAGCATTTATTTGTATTATGATGCATGCTTAGCAAATCATAGTCTTTGTAACTTCCTATCTCCCTTGCTATTAAACCTCCTACTAAGATATTACCATCTCTATCTTTCAATGGAACCGGCTGACATTTCTTGCTTACACATCCTCAAATCTTTAGTATGTTTCATGGTTGGCAGTGTTTCAAAATTTTCTGATAATATTCTAACCTTTTATTTTGTCAGGGTGTTGAGGATCGGTTACCTTCTGAATTATCAGGTGGAATGAAGAAACGAGTTGCATTAGCTAGGTCTATAATTTTTGACAACACGAGGAAAGAAGTTGAGCCAGAGGTATCTCCTTTATTACTGCATAATTAGATTACTAAAGGCTATGTCATAGAAAGTAACTATAAATTATAGGTTTTGTTTCAATAATACCCTTAAACTTTAAAAAGTTATAATGCCCTTGATTTGTTAAAAAAATGGTTCAAAATACCTTACCTTTAAGTTTTGAAACCGTTAAAAGTTTTGTTTCAATTATATCCCTAAACTTTCCATAGTTCTAAAAATACTCCCAACTTTTCATAAACATTCAAAACTAAAAGTACCTTTACTATTTTTTTGATACAACAATATTGGGTAAGGGGGATTCTAACCAGTAATCTCATGGTTACCAACTTACCAGGTTGTACACGATGTCGGTAGAGCTATGCTCATGTTGGCAAAGTATATTTACTATTAAAGTTTTGGATAAAAACGTTAAAGTTTTCATTCGATAATATCTTTTATCTTTAAAAAAAAAAATATATACCCCAATAGTAAAAAACTTGGATAGTGAAGTTGTAATCATACGAAATCTTTCTCTAATTTCTCTCCTGTTCTCCTGTCTCCTCTCTTCTTCTATCTATTACTTCCACTATTTTTTTTTTTCATCCAACGTGACTGAGTTAAAAGAATATTTGAAGGTTCTTCGGGTGATTTTTTTCTGACTTTTGGATGGTGAAAAGTGTCTTATAGCCATAACTTAAAATTGACACCTCGTCTATGATTACTCCCGTAATCAGGTGCTTTTGTATGATGAACCAACTGCTGGACTTGACCCAATTGCATCAACCGTTGTTGAAGATCTTATACGTTCGGTACATATTAAGGGTGAGGATGCTAGTGGGAAGCCAGGGAAGATTGCATCTTACATCGTAGTGACCCACCAACATAGTACTATTAGTAGAGCTGTTGACAGGTTACTATTCTTGCTTCTTATGAGATATAAATGATATTGCTGGCAAGTCCTTGAAAGAGTAAAATTTGATATTTTGTAGGTTAATATTTTTGCATGAGGGAAAGGTCGTGTGGCAAGGAATCACTGATGAGTTTACAACATCTACAAATCCAATCGTTCAACAGGTAAAGAAATAAGATCTTGAATGATACGCGTGCTTTAAGGCATTTAAATTTTGTTGGAGGTTAGGATGTTGATATGATGTTTATAGTAAGAACGGCTGTCGCGATCCTTTCAACTGCTTCATTGGGTAGCAGAAGAATGAGAATTCTGCTAAAAAGTGACTTATTATGTATAGTATGAGTGTTTCATGGCTGGTTAGGTAAGATAATTGTGTATTTCATATAACATGTAGTGAAAGGCGCAAGATCAAGTTGATGAAATACACAATAGAACTGAAAAACAACTTGTCATGAGGATAAAAGGGAAGTTGAAATTATGCAAGTATAGCAAGGAGTTGATTGAAATATAAGCTACAATACATATATTAGAGTAACCAGTTGCTGTTTTTTTTATACATTACTAGAGGATATTGGCGCTTTGTTGTGGGGGTGCCAATTTGCTCATGCTATGTGGATCAATTGCTCAAGTTTAATGGGTAATGTTTGGCTTGAGGCTGGGGGTTGTGCTGCTATGATTGAGGAGGTGCTCCTTAATCTCCCATTTGGGTTTTGTTGTGTTAGGCTTGTTTCTTTATTGTATTATTGGGAATTTGGGAAGGGAGAAACAATAGAATTTTGTGAGGTTGAGAGATTGAGAGATTGTGCAAGGAGGTTTAATAGGTTGTTGGGTTTAATCTGGTACCTTACATTTTGTTGATGAGTTTGGTCTGAATTTGGATTGAGGTCATATTCATAGTTAGTGTGGGTGGACTGGAGGGGCCTAGTGGTCAAGATGAGCTTGGAGAACTAAAAGGTGATGGGTTCAATTTATGGTGGCCACCAACCTAATAATTAATTTTCTACGGGTTTTATTGACATCTAAATATTGTAGAGTCAGACCGTATGTCCTATGACAATAGTTGAGGGTGCGCAAGCTGCCAGAAAGTTAGTGGGTGGACTCCTTTTTCGGCTTTTTTTTGTATTCCTAGTTTCTTCTTTCTTTCTTTTTTTCGTGAAAGCTTGGTTTTTTCAAAATATATAACATGAAGGCTGTTGAATAAATGAATTTTAAATTTATCCATCCATGTACGAATACATTATTTGGGGGGTTTTCAAATGTCCTGTAGAGTAATATGCAAGGGATGATCATTTTCTTCTCTTGAATATATTTTAGTCTATCACAATTCCTGTTTTGTTTTTTTTTTTTTTTTTTTTTTTTTACTTTTCAGTTCGCATCGGGAAGCTTGGATGGTCCAATAAAGTACTAGCAAATATACAAATGCTCTCAAACTCTTTAGATTAGACACAGCACCATTCCTTTATCTTTGAAGGCAACAGAGTTTGGTTACGGAGAAAACCAAAGTGAAGTTCTTGTGGACCAATTCTACAAATTGCAGAGCAAGGAAACAAGTAAATTAAAGCTTATGTACCTGCCATTCTTTTTCCTTTATTTTTAAAGCTATATGTCTGTAGTATACTCTTATTGGAATGTCTTTTTTCTTTTGTGTTTTTGTTGTATGATGCAAATCTTAGAAGATTATACCATGGAATATGTAAGGGATCATTTTTGTTTTTCTGCAAAAGAAAACCATGAGTCTCTAGGACTAAAACCTTGATTTTCTTCAACCTTTTTTTAGAAGAGTAGGATGCTTGATTATTAAATTAAACATTTGTGTAATTTTTTTTTGTTTTTTTAATGATTTTCATAAATATTCATCAAAAGATGAAGTTTTCCAATAATGCATTCACATTTCCATAAGTTTGAAACCATTAGACATTTATGTTGGAGGAAAACTTACCTACCTATCTATGAATATGTAGGGAGTTCAACATGTGTGTGGCATATTAGGTGTCAAATAAATTAATTTTGCTAACAAAAATATCAAAAAGAATTTATTTGTGTGGCATCTAATATGACATAGGGTTGTTTGACATATTTAGGTAGGATTTAGTTTTAGGAGTTCTATTGAGTTAAGGATTTAGTTTTAAGAGATATTGAATTAAAAATTGAAAGTTGTAGCTAAAAAATCTGTTTGGATGTAGTTTTGTGTAGAGAAGTTAGAGTCAAAATCTTGTTTTGATATAAATTTAAAATGAGTAGTTATTTTTAATAGTTAAAAAAGAAATGATTACTAAAAAATGATTGGTTATAAATGATTAAGTAGTTATAAATGAATGATTAAAAATGAATAGTTAGCAAAATCTCTTTTGGATGTAAGTCTTCAAGGAGGAGTTGATAAACCCTAAAACTAAATCTTATCTAAATATGTCAAATAAACAGCTCCAGGGGGACAAATATCAATTTTTGGGATTAAACTTATGACGCTAGTGTTAAACTGGTTTACAATCAAACAATGAAATTATTGTGCTACTAACTCATTTGGTAACAACCTCGTATATTAAATGTAGAGCTCTTTTACACATTATTCTCAATTGTCCCGAGGTTGTGGTATTATATTATTAACCTCTATCATTAGCCTCAGTTAGAGATTCAAATTGGATTGTAATTTTTTTTTTAAAAATAAGCGGTTTAATTTTTTTATCCAACAAATATTCATTTTCTTCCCTTCCATTTTTTAAACAACTGTCTGGATACAACTTTAAAAATTGAAAGATTTGTTAGATACTACTACAAAAGTCGCACACACTACTACTCCAACTTCTTTTTGTTACTTATATTCTTCGGTGCCCAAATTTGATTATTGTCATGAAACAACACCAAATTTTACTATATTTGATTGTCTAAGAATTGAGCTAGAAAAATAATGTTTTTTAGTATAAATTGGGGGAGGGAATTACGAATACCGATTCCAGAAATCGAACCCGTGACGCTGGTGTTAAACTGGTTTACAACCAAACAATGAAAAAATAATATTTTTGATAGATAAGTTAATATGGATTAAATTTTTAACCCTTAGGAAGGTTTTGAGATAAACAAAAATGATTATGAGAAAAATGATTTCTTATTTACATTTGGACTACCAAGAATTATTTCTCCCATAATTAATACTCAATCACCTATCTTATCTCTTAACCACTTTTTTTTTTCATCCCGACCCTACAACATTTGGATGTCAAAAAAACCCGTAGGAAATTAATTTCTAGATAGATGGTCAACATAAATTAAATCCATCACTCTAAGATCTTCTTTGATCAATTATGATTTATTTATTTTTAGTCATTTACATTCTCTTTATTTCAAATATGATCGGTAAAAGTCATTTAAAGTTGAATCAACCTATTTTTTTAAGCATCAGATTAATAGTTGATATGATTATAACATGAAATTAAGTAATATAAGAAATCTGAAAACTTATTCATGGTTCCATATTCTACTTTATAATTCAATCGTTAAAAATAAGTGTCACTCATTCATGTCAACCCAAGAGCATGGCTCATTAGATAAGTCATTAATTATCCTTAAAAAGTGTGGTTCGATTCTCCACTTGAAAATAAAAATTTAGAAAAGAAGGAAAGAAGAATAAAAATGATGGACCAAATATTCATTAATCTAGGAAGATCCCAAGTCTAAAATATGTCAAGGAAAAGGTTACAATACAAAGCTCTTCTATTAAAAACAGGGGGAAAAAAAAGAAGATAAAGGCCTCAGAGGTTAATGGAATTTACAAGTCACAAGAGAGCAATATTGAAAACTCACTCCCACACTTGATTAAGCTTTTGTGTGGAGAAAGTAGTTTCTTGCTCTAGCAGAACAGAAGAGGGAAATAGTACCAAGGTAGAAACTTACAAATGCACTCAAACAGAAAACCCAAACCGATATCGGCCCCTCCGTTTCGGCATCTGATATCCTCCCTGGAACAGTTGGAATGCCGGTGGAGCGACACCCTTCTCCCGAAGACTCCACACACAAGTCTGGATTCCCAGCGAATGCACCTGGAAACCGCTCGAATCCCTGCTTCTTCGAAACCAAACCCGAGAAGCAGTTATATGACAGATCGAGAAGAGTTAAATCCTCCAGGATGGATACATTTCCTGGGATCTCACCAGACAGATAATTGTGGGACAA
>JBBMEF010000008.1:4739206-4751032 GCA_037832685.1 Sicyos baderoa | reverse complement strand
GCCTGCAAACTTCTTAGTTCTGTGATCTTTGATGGAATTGCACCCGAAAATCGATTGTGGGACAAGTCAAGAAGAACAAGCCCAGATTTTTCTATCGTCTCCACGATCTTGGTCGGAAGAGGGCCAAATAGATCATTGTTACTCAAGTCCAACACAAGTAACTGCTCCGAAAACAGGAGTCTAGGCGAAATCTTGTAAGTTAAATGATTAGACGATATATTCAACTGAATCAAAGCACGAAGTGAAGCAATACAAGTAGGCACTCCTCCAAAAATAGAATTATTAGCTAAATTCAGGACCTTGAGAGACTGCACGCAAGCTGAAAAACAAGGTAGAGTTCCAGAAAACCGATTCGACATGAGATTGAGTGACACCAAAGGCTGACGGAAATCATACACATTCCCCTCCAAGTAGTTATTTTGAAGATCCAAATGCTTCAACGACGTAGAGTTCATCAAACTCTCCGGCAGTTCACCGCTAAAAGAGTTGAATCCCAGATCAAGTTTACGCAGCTTTGTTGAGAAGTTCCCAATCCAAGAAGGAATAGAACCCCCCAAGTCCTGGTTCCCAAGCAAGACAAGCTCCTCCAAGTTCTCCAACTTCATCAATGCCTCAGGCACAACACCTTGAAACCGATTACGACTCAAATCAAGAATCCGAAGGCGGATGAAACTGGCGAAGCACGCGGGAATGGAGCAAGAGAAGTTATTCCGGGACAAAACCAAGTGCTCGAGAAAGAAAAGATTACAGAATCCAGGGTCAATCTGGCCAGACAAGTTCATATCAGAGAGTGTAATGGACAGCACTCTCCCAGTCCTGTTTTCACAAGAAATCCCAGCCCAATCTGAACAGTTTAAACCAAGCCCCCAAGTTGACAAATTCTGATTAGGGTCTTGAACCCCTGATTTGAACATCAAAAGAGAGGCCCTGTCTTGAGGGTCAAGGTCCACAGATTGGGAAGGGGGGGTTAAGCAAAAACCCAACAAGAACAAGAGCTGCAACATAGCATGCCAATTAAAAAAAGACTTAAAAGCCAAAACCCATGAAGAAGAAGCCCCAAAAACCCTCATAAAGGAAAATGGAATCAATTCCCAGGAAACCCATTTGGAGTCCACCATGGAGAAATCAAATCAGTTCCCTAAAACCCTAAGGAAACAGAGAGCATGAGAATGAGTCAATTAATTTGCAGAAAACCCACCCCATAAGCGTAAACAAGAGAAAAAGCTTAAGAGACTTACGAGTGGAAATGGAGGGAGATGGGAAGTAGAAGGGATTGTGGGTTATTGGAGAATGTAGTGAAGAAACAGAGATTCTACCATTTACATGCCTTTTTCTTCTTCGTCTTCGTCATGTTCTTCTTTGTGAAGAGAAAAAAGAAGAGCCATTGAAAGGGGAACTTGACGGCACAGATTTAAAGTGAAAAAGTGATAGCAGCTTGTTTCTTTGCCCACCTCCAAAACCCCAAACCCAAATCAAAACCCCAATATTATCGCTAGTAAATTTCGGCCACTGTTTTAAGGATTTAAATTAAAGCTTAGAATCTTGGTATAGAACTCGATTAATGTTAGGTCTCCAAAAGAATAGTGCTCAAGTTTTCATGAAGAATAGTCCTCTATCTTTCCTTAAAAACCAAAAACTGGTTTAAATTTAAAAAACCAAAAATAAAAAATCAAGGCCTCGTTCTGTAACCATTTAGTTTTTTGTTTTTTGTTTTTGAAATTTAAGCCTATTCTCCCTCAAATTTTCTACAATGTGTTCCATCCTACCTACGATATATCCATATTTCCTTAAGAAAGTAGAAGGACATCAACCAACTTTTAAAAACAAACAAAAAAAGTAACTTCCAAAAGTTTGTTTTTGTTTTTAAAAGTTGGTTAGTATTCTCCTATTTTCTTAGATGAAAATAGATATATTGTAGGAAGGGTGAAACACATTGTAGTAAATTTGAGTGATAATAGACTTAAATTTCAAAAACCAAAAACAAAAAACCAAATGGTTATCAAACGGGGGCTTAGTGTGTTCAGGACCCGGTCCTGCGGAAAAAATAGACATCTCTAATAGTCGGTCGTTACTTAAATCTGCATGCCCATTTATCTGAATCTGTGTGTCCATTTATCTAAATCTTTCGTATATTATTTTTGTTATAATAATATGTCATTGAAACACCGTTTATTAAAATTAAATTGGTGTCCATTTATCTAACCCATCATTTTATCATAATCTTCCGTCTATTAAAATCAAATCGATGTCCCAAACATACTCTATTTTCTTTTTTTCCTAATTGATTCGAATATTTTGTTGGTTTATACTAGTACTTTTGCTTCATTTGTTTTTCAAGTTTCCAATCAGAGTTCCTTTTATCCAAAATATGGTAAAAAGAATTCTCATTTTTCCAAATTGATGGAGGTTGGAACTTAGAATTGTTTTAGTTGGAAGCTTTTTCTTTTCTTTTTTTTTTTTTTTGAAAAAGTTTTAGTTGGAAGCTAGAGATTTTAACCTACACTTCTTAGTTATCACTAATTTTTTTTTTTTTTTTTTTTGAGATTAGTTATGTTCCTAGTTAGTCCTTGTAATTTGAAATATTTTGAAATTTAGGGCATGTTTGTGGAAAGGAGAAACGGTGGAGTTGACTTGACTTGCTTTCTATCCCATGTTTGCCCCCATAAACTTCCATAAGTCCACTCAACTCCTATCCAACTCCACGCGTGGGCCCCAGATTTTTATTTAAATATTAAAATATTAAAAAACTACTCAATATCTATTTTTTTATTTAAATAAAAACTTCAACAATTATCTTTCCATCACATAAACATGACTTTATTATTAAAAAATTATTAAATATCCATTTTTTTATTTAAATAAAAACTTCAACCATTATTTTTTCATTAGATCAAACATAACTTTATCTTTTCTTTCCTTCTCCCCAAACATAAACTTATTTCACTTATCTTCTTTTCTCATCCCAACTCAACCCAGCTCAATCCATCCCTTCAAAGCCAAACATGCCCTTAGAGAATTAATTGAAAACTATCCAAATTTAAAAAAAAAAAGATTATTTATTTATTTTATTGTTTTTTTAAGAGGTGGCATGATTGTTTAAACCAATCACTTTTATACCCATATTCAAATTTCGTCATTACCAAAACTTAAAATTAATTTAGTAATAAAATAAAAAAGTTCTTCCATAATTATTAAACAATTTTAATATTATACTAAAAATACTCAAGAAAACATGTAACATTACTTATTGAGCAATACTAAACACTATAATTACTATTTTCTAAATGACTATCTATATTTATTTTTAGATTGGACTACTTTTTATTATTCATTCAATACATTTTAAAATTAAAAGTAGAAAAATCCCAAAATATAGATGTCAAAATGTAATTTTTTAACATGTTTTTAGTTCGAGATGAACTATTTAATGAAGGATGAATCAAGTAATAGTAAGTTCTTCAATGAGCTCAAATTGAAATGTATGATCCAACACTTCTATTTTAATCACAAAATAATCTGTTATTCAAGTTATTATGCAACTCAATAAACTAACATTATTACTTTAAAATAAATAAATAAATACGCTTAAAATTAAATATATTAATTCTTAACAATGATGTCCTTAATTCCTCCTCTTGTAATAAACAAAATTGAGCTTCTACAACTACAAATACAACAATTTTCTGAATCTGAGTTTAATCACTCTAGATATGCTTGCTTCCCCCTTGGCATCACGAAAAATGGTAACGCCACGAGTCCAAGTTACTTGTATGCCCCTGTAAATCTGTAATCTGTAATGGATTAAAAGTAATATTTCAATTTTCATATGAATAAATAAATAACCGATAATCATTTGGATATTAAAATTTTAATTTGTTTTTCTTTTCCTCAGGTTTCTTTAGAGTAAATCTTTTGTCTTGACAAGTTTGCGGACACTTCGACTATTATCATAGAACATACTGCATGATACTATATCGTTTAGATGTCAAGAAAATTTGTAGAAAATAAATTCTTAGATAGGTATCCATCATAATTAAAGTAAAATTTGAATTATTAGCCAAAATTATTGACTAGTTTACGGACATTTCGACTATTATCATGGGACATACCGCATGATATTATATCGTTTGGATGTCAAGAAAGTTCGTAGAAAATAAATTCTTAGGTAGGTGGCCACCATACTTAAAGTAAAATAAAATTTGAATTATTAGCCAAAACCAAAAACTTAACATTTTTTAAGAAGGTTGAAAGTTAAAGATGTGTAAGAAGTAGATAACAAAATAAGGTAGTTAATATAGGTGAAGGTAGGATTTATAGGTTTAATTTAAAAAAAAAAACAAATGGTTATCTTCTTCCATGTGGGTGATTTTAGACTTACATTGATGATTATTCAAAACCACTTTTAGGAAGCATCAGTTGCTCTGGTTGCACATAACCATTGTTTTGGGGTCTCTAGATCATCACCTGTAGCTGTTGGAATGTGCCAACTTCCATCTTCAGATTCCTGGAATTGACTCAACATTCATCAAAATTATAAAAAGTGGATCTCTATGAATCTTCATATTCATGCTGCTTAAACTCGATAATTAACGATTACGCATGTTAATCATCTCACCTGAATGACAATTGAATAAGGGGGAGGCATGTGAAGTTTCAATCCATCTGTTGATACCGACATTCGAACCTGCAATTCGTTGGATGGAGTGTTATAATGACACTAGCTTGATAAACTCATGGAAGAAAATATGGATGCAATGTGAATATCAATAACTCAAATTTCCAAATATATAAGAAGAAATTTAGACATGAACACAATTTTGGAGAAAAATCATGAATATCACGAGAAGTAAAAATTATAGATGAATGGGGCAACTTTACAAAAGTTGATTTCAAACAACATTTTTTTTATGATATCTATGAGTGGCCGGACCAGCTTACAAGTACTTCAACAATTCCAATAGGACAATTTCCTAATCCTACAAAAGAAATTAATTTTGAAGTAGGTGACTACCATAGATTGAATACTTAGGTGTTAGAGCAATGACAATATCAAGAGAAGATTCAAGTTAAACCCAAGTTCGAGTCCATGTTTCCCCATTCCTCCTAAGATTGCTTTCTGAAAAATAATTGATATGATACCATACTTGGGGAATGTATATGTTAGAAACCTATGAAGAGAGAGGGAGAGAAAGAAAATGAAAAAAAAAAAAACCTGATGCTTTTCCTTCCACTGTGGGAAAAAGCTGTTCCCAAGCAATTGAAACAAGTGATCCCTCATTTCATCGTTTGTCACCAGCAAACATTTTGAGCGTACAGCAGCATATAACCAGTACCTGTAGCAGATGAAAAGAGTAGCCATGGATCCACTTTAGGCATCGAATTTGAAGATGTCGATTAACTAGTGTACAAATCTTCAGAGATTACATGGTTGGAGGAATTAAACTACATATAACTAGATCCTCAGTAGAGGAGGATAGTTTCTTAATCTCCACATTCTCCTATAGACACCACACTGATATAATAATAAATGCTGAACAAAAACAAATAAAGCCTCAAAAGTGTGATGAGTTTGAAACCATTGCCTTGCACTTGCCTAAAGATTGTGATGTATTAAGTGTATTTTGGGATAAGATTTAATTTTTAGACATCTATATGCAAATATCTTGAGAAGCAAAGAAGGGCATTGCTAACTTAAGGCCCTTGCTGCTAACAACCTTATAATCCTATTATCTAGATTGTGATGTATTTAATGCATATTCTGTGGGATTGTCTGTTTTTTTCTCCTTTTGGATTCAGTTTTTCTGAACCTTCGTGGTGAATATGGCTCATAGAAAGGACGTTATTCTGTGGCATGCTTGTTTTATACCATTTCGTAGGGCACTTGGCTTGAGAGGTCTAGTTAGTAGTGAGAAGAATGATTAATACACAGCGTATTAAATTGGCTCACCTCCTCACTCTACAAAACCTCTCTAAACAAAACCCTAGCCGCATTCACAAACCCGAACTCTATTCCCAATTGAGCACCGTCTCTCTCTGCTATCAACACCTGTCGTCGTCCCTTTTTGTTCTCGTCTCTCTTTGCATGCTTACCCTCCACATTTCAACCTTGTCGCCGAAACTTTTCATGCTTCATGTTTGTTGTGTTCTATTTTCCATCAACGAAGCCTTGCTCTCCTCCACAGGTGCATCCTTGTTCCTTCATTGGCGTCGATAATCCATCTCTCTCCACCTCCACAACCTCTAGCTCTGCATGCCTTCGGTTGCCACACACCCGTCACGTCTCTACCCTCCATTGACGCAAAGTTTTCTTTTCCACTGGCATCCTATTTAGTCATTCTTCCTCCTATGGACAATGATGTTGTGTTTCTCTTCCTCTGATGCCTCTCGTAGACGCCTCAAGTTTCTTCCACCATCAACCCAATGCTCTTCTTCTCTTATGATGCCGCATTTGGTAAGTAGTGGCATTTTGTCAAGGATCCCAAATTGGAAAGGTGAGAAGACCTATAATTTATAAGATAGATGGGCATTCATTTCAATTGGTTTTAAGTTGGAAATTCATACTATCTAATATGGCATCATAGCCTATCAAACTCAAATAGGTATTCGGTCCAATGAAATGAAATTGAGATCTGATCCAAGTTGATGAACCCAAAAGAGGCACCATCTTTGGCCCTTTGGGGACATGTTGACAATCCTACATTGGAAAGGTGAGAAGAACTCCTAGCATATATAAGATAGATGGGCTACTTCATTCATTGCCAATTGATTTTGAGTTGGAACTCCATACAACACACATCCCCTTTGACTACCCTTGGCAAGTAACAAAGTTCTTCTCCGATGTAAGAATCTCTTGTGCATGCAAGCCTCTTTCAACACCCAAATAGGTATTCGGTCCAATGAAATGAAATTGAGATCTGATCCAAGTTTATGAACCCAAAAGAGTCACCATCTTTGGCCCTTTGGGGGCATGTTGACGATCCCACATTGGAAAGGTGAGGAGAACTCCTAGCATTTATAAGATAGATGGACTACTTCATTCATTGCCAATTGATTTTAAGTTGGAACTCCATACAACACAGATCCCCTTTGACGACCCTTGGCAAGTAACAAAGTTCTTCTCCGGTGTAAGAACCTCTCAGCATGCAAGCCTCTTTCAGCACCCATCCCCAGGCCTCTATCCTTCTTCATCGACCATCTAATGGCACCAACAAGCATGAGGCTTATCATCAGCGAGTACAATGATCTCCACCAGCGCCCCTCTCATATCGGAAATGGATTGTTTCTTTATCTTTTTTTTTAGATTTATTTGGTGTTTGGGCATGTAATTTTAGATAATGCTTAAAATTGTTGCCCTCGTTTTGTCCTTTGTTATTGGCCTCTTCCCACCCCAATCTTTTTTTTAATATCCATGACTGTCCGGGCAAGCTTGTGCGCACCTCGACTAATGTTACGTGACATACGACCTAACTCTACAACATTTGGATGCCAAGGAAACCCGAAGGAAATTAATTCTTAGGTAGGTAGGTGGGCACCATGGATTGAACTTATCACCTCTAAATTCCCGGCCTTGACCACTAGGCCACTTCATGATGGTTTATTCCATCCCAATCTATTTCTTATCGCCTATTTTGATAGGTTCTCTATAAAAAAGATTTACGTATCAATGAAATTAATTTGTTTCCTTAAAAAAATGTCTAATGAGAAGCTTAGGGAATCTGTTAAATTTAACCCATACTTAAGGGCATCCATTAACCGGGCTTTTTTAAATTACCAGCTTGGTCTCATTCTTTAGTATTTTGATTCATTCTTGTAATTAATCTTGATTAAAATCCCGATGATTAACGATTGATTTCTAAAAGAAAATGTTATAGTTGAGCCAGATTTAGTCCCGATGACAAGCAAGATGATTAAAATCCTATTAATCAAAATAGCTAAATCTCGCACAGTGAATAAAGCAAATAATTAAATGACTGTACAAGGAAAAGAGAAATATAACTGCCATAAAGGGGTACTCAAGTGAACTTTCCAATGATATGCACATAAACTAGCAAAGAATTTGAGCTCGTAGTATTACTAAAACCCTGAAATGTTTTCAAATATTCAAGTAAATAACTCAGACAATTGCTAGAAAGATGCATACCAGTCATCATTGGACCCAGGAGGAGTAGCATAGAGCGCACCACAATTTTTCCACGTCTCTATTAATTTCTTATTATTAGGATTCAGTGCAGGACCTCCCGTGACACGACTTCTATGCAAAATTATGAGTGGCATTCTCTTTGAAGGACTCAGCTGACGCATTTGATATACAATCCTTTTAAGCTGAAATTAGAAGATGGCATTCAAAAAGTGCTCTCTCTAAGGAACTTATTATGTGTGAATTTATTGAATAGATCTCAAGATATATCACCTGGAAAAAGCTGAAATGATTTTGATTGATAAGACCCACATTGGCACCATCAATTATAGCATCAAAAGGACCGTGTCTGTCAAGCCACTCCTGAATTATTTCACCTTCAAAACCAGTCAGAACTTTTCCAAATATAGATTAAATTTACATGCCTAAAGCAAAGGGGCATGTTATGTACTTTCTTGGAGAGCAACAAAAATGTTTCAGACAAGGGGTACTCGATTACTTCTACAAAATTTGGCATTTCGGAAGTTAGATATCTTGTGGCTCCAAGAAATTGGCAATTCATTTTTTTCATAAAAAAACTACTAAATAAATCAAGCTTCTATCTCAAATACGCACAAACAAGTGCCTACTTGGTTATTCCTACATTTACATCCATCATAATAGACACGTATTTTGAATTATTCACTCAATGAACAATTAAAACTTCTAATCATAAATGTGGTGTTGAAAGAAGAAACCATCATACCTGGAATCTATTAAATTCAGCTCTAACTTCTTTTTGGCAAGCCAACTTGGTCAATGAGGCAGCAAAGTTCTGAGTTTCCTTTGGATCAATATCAATGCAAACAAGTTTCCGAGCACATGAATAACAAACGCCATTATTGTCCATCTGAGTTCTTACCAGCCTCCAATTACCACTACCCAGCCAACCTTGACCATGCCATCCTCCACCTCGTCTAGCGATTTCTTCCCTAACCTTGCTCACATCCCAATGTTTCTTCCCATTTTCTGCCGCACTTTCAGAATTAAACCAATCTTCAATAACTGCGGCAGTAGGTTCAGAGACCTGCCTCACTGTTCTTCTTAAACGATGAAGCAACTCATAGACCTTATCGACCCTCTTCACATCAGAACTGAGTTTTAGAAGAGCAGAAAGCTCAGGCTCTTCGGCCTGCACCTGAGAGGCAACCATGTGGGAATCAACCTCATAAGCTTCTTTGGGCATTAGTTTCTTACAGAAGCCAAACAATGCCGGTCCATATGACCTCAATCTCGGAACAATGTCATAATCATTCAGCTGCTTCACCAAAGAAAAAGCCATTTCTGGATCATCTCTTGCGGCTGCAATTCTTGCAACACTAGTAAATGTAGCCTCGTTTGGGGATACCTTATCAATCATCATTTGCTGAAAAATCTCAGAACCCCGGCTAAGACCCACACTTAATACGTCAATATCCTCGCTTGTTTCAAGCGAAGCAGAGGAAGAGCACAAATAGAGTAATGCATTATAGTGATGTTGGTTAAGCTGGATGCCATTACTCCGTGCCTCATCATAAAGCTTAAGTGCTTCAATAACTTGTCCATGCTTCGAGCACATACCTAATTTATGTTTAAGCACTCTATCGGGTGAATCCTTGAGGGCTTTCTTCCTTGATCTACTGGAGACGTTAGAAGATGTTGAGGATTCGTGAGTAGATGAAGTGGCAGATAAAGCAACAGTACACAAAGACCCAACTGTGTGTACAGAGAAGTAACCGTTGCAACCATATTTCATTATATTTTTTGAACGTACGGTAGACCGACTGCTATAGACTTGGAGGCTAGCTCGAAGAGTATTCTGAGTGGGAAATATCCATGGAATTTTAGTGAAGTGTGCAAAGAAGGGAGAAGTCTTAACAAATGAAGCCATAAGTGAAATTCCAAGGGTCATCATTCAAATACGGTAGTCCAAAAGATTTTTATGGTACTTTCCATCAAAGTTAAGTTGATAACTTAACTAGAATCAGCCGGAACAGATGAATAACTCACGTTCATCTGAAAAACTAATAAAATAGAAATATGGTAAGCATAGTCTGTCAATACCTTGTATTAAGCATAACAAATACAAATGATTTGTACCATTTTAACTTGACTCATACAAACAATTGGAAACAGAACTCAGAACGTATGCTAGCAAACTTTCAATAAAATTACAAATTACCACTTGTTATGCAAGACAGATAGGTATAAAGTAAGATCATAAAACAAACTCAATGCAATGTAGGTGAAGCATAAGGTATGAATCGAAAAACTACAGCAAGATATAAACAAATGAAAGGAAAAATTGCAAAACTGATACTGCAACTTAATCTTCTATAGGAGAAACAGGTAAGCTATATGTATTTGAAGTCTCCTTCGCATTAAGCATCCTGTATTCAAGCGCAGCAGAGAATATAAAAGCTTAAAAGAACCAAACTAACTGAGCAGCATAACATCACAGTAGTATTTCATCTAAGGTTACCATTATAAGTTCTAGAGAAAGGTTTTAACTTTTAAATATCAATGTCAATAAAAATATTTTATTAGATGAATTTGCCACTAAGAAGGTTATCAAGGTTCTCGATTATTCCTTTGTAGTTACTACTTTAGAAAATATAGGAGAAGGGAAAGTTTGACAGACGGGCAACGTCTTGTTTCCGGTTGTTTTTAGTGGAATGACCTTCAAGCTATATAGGGGAGAGATATTGGAGGATTGTATTAACAAAGTACTCAAGCATGTTCCCTTCAAGGTCCCAGGTTCGAGACTCACCTGTGACATTACTCTTTCATGTCTTCGGTGCCTGGCCTAGGGACGAGCGTACGGGCGTGGTTACCCTTGTTTCAAAAAAAATAAAGTACTCAAGCATGGGGTTTTCTTGAGATGAGGCATGTTGAGAACATCAACCTCTCTTATCTGTAAATGTCAGATTACCGCTAAGTGCTGGGTGAGAATCATGTCTTCATGAATGACAAGCTCTCATAAATTACCAGTTACATCAATGCCAAATCTATGGAGAGATGGCAAACATGTCGACCAAAATTTAACACCCTTGTTCAAAATTCCATTCAAATCCACTTTTTTTACACGGTTAGGCAAAGAATACGCAAATCCAGTTACACACAATTCATTTTTCGGCATTGAAAAGGCTTACAGAACCTAATTCGTCCAAATAGTGTGAGATAACCCACAATTAAAGCAAACCCACCAAACAGAGCATGCTATAGCAATTAGAAGATGTTAAAAACATGATAAATCGATCGAAAAGTGCCACAAACCTTCAAACTGAATCGAGAAGAAACCAGCAATGGCTAAAGGGAATTTCTCTTAAAGATTAAACATAAACCCATAACTGAATGTTGGGCATAATACATTGAGGGGACTCACCTGAAACATGGAACAATATTGCTGGGTCTGAACACGAGATTAATCTTGCGCTGTTCTCCGGCCGGTGACGGAGCCTGGTGGCCTTGCGGCGGAGGGAGAGGGAAAAGCTTTCACCAATGTAAATGGGAACAGCAACGGAAAATGTATCCTATCTAGAGATGTCCATTTTCACCGTGGGGCCGGGGCCCCGCGGGGACCCGCCCCGAACTGGGCGGTGAATCCCCGTTTAGGCGGTGAATGGGGGAGTGAGTGGGGATGAAAAATTCCCCGCAACCTAAATGGGGAT
>JBBMEF010000008.1:4698513-4739106 GCA_037832685.1 Sicyos baderoa | reverse complement strand
TATTATGTAGATCTTAGAGAGACGGTTCCAACGCATTTTGAATCGTGCAAATCGGAGTTTAAATGAAGAAGTTATGATAATCTAAATTAAATGAAGAACTTTTAAAAACAAAAATAAATTTCGAAAACTATTTTTTTCTTCTTCAAATTTTGGTTTGATTTCTACAAATATAGGTAAAAGATAGGCATTCAAGTAAGAAAAATGCATATAGTAAAATAATTATTATAGACTTAAATTTTAAAAACTAAATATTAAAAATCAAATAGTTATAAAAAACATCTTAGTTTTTAGTATTTCTTTAATATTTAAAAAAACATTTTTAAAATTGTAAAATTAAAAACCCAAATTAGTTATCAAATATATCTATTTTTTAAATATCAAAAATAAAAAATAAAATAATTATCAAATCGACCCTAAAGTATTTGATTTTTTATTTTGATAAATGGATCAGTAATTCTAGTTAATTTGACACTTTCCGTAGGTTTATCTAAAAAAATACTTTCTATAAATAAGAAAAATCTTAAAATAATAATAACAATTGAATAAAAATAGATTAAGACCAAACTAAATAATCAATTGTACTATTACTCATTCAATACAAATATAGTTATTTATATTAATAGATGTTATCACATATTTTTTATAATATAAATATTAATTATTATTTTTAATACATAATACAAATATTTATAATATAATATTAAAATAAATATGTAAATATTTTATAATATACTCATTTATAATTATTTTGAGGGAAGAATTAATCATAAATCTCTTTTTATATATATACCATTTTTAATTCAAATAAGTTTTGAAGTCAATCCAACTCCAATAAAATTATTACTCAATTCTAACTCTTTTTTTTTTTTTTTTTACGTTAAAAAAAACTCTTTTTTTTTAATACCCGTAATCCTTCCCATCAAACTTAAACGAGAATGAAAAATCAGGTAAATCCCATTAAATTCTCTTTTTGTTCTTTCCTTTTTGTTGTTGTTGTTTTTTTTTTTTTTTTTTTCTCTAAATCCTTCCTTTTGTGTAAATAACATTAGCCCTTGTAAATCGGGTCGCCACTACTTTTCCACAATAACATTTCCAAAAAAAAAAAAAAAAAAAAAAAAAAAATTTCATTTCTCTGTAAAATTGCTCTCGCTCCAGACTTTTCTTCTCTCACACGTCTGCATTTAAATCCATTTCCAGACGAGGGCAACATTTTGGATGTTGTTGCCGACTGTTTTCCGGAGAAGGGTTGTTTGGATTTGCAATTTTGGCGGTTTTTTTCCCTCTTTTACAAACAATTTCTCTCCAATTTCATGGAACCATGAAGTTCTCCGGTTGTGTAAGCACCCTTTTCTTCTTCTTCTTCTTTGATCCTTTTCCCTCTGAATCAACTTTTGGTTTCTGGGT
Organism: Sicyos baderoa; assembly: GCA_037832685.1. Classification (NCBI taxonomy): domain Eukaryota; kingdom Viridiplantae; phylum Streptophyta; class Magnoliopsida; order Cucurbitales; family Cucurbitaceae; genus Sicyos; species Sicyos baderoa. Next base: position 4,737,702 of record JBBMEF010000008.1, on the reverse strand, counting down.
AATGGGTTTGGTTTGATTTTGATTTTGGGTCTGTTTTGGTGTTTTTGAATCCAACAGTTTGAGGGAACCAATCAAGAAATGATGGGTTTTGTTTAGTTTGCCTCTTTTCTGATGATTATTATGCATACCCTTTTATTTTGTGGGGTTTAAGATGTTTGTTTATCTGTTTTTTATGGACATGGTTTGGGTTCATTGCTTATTTTGAGTTGTTTTCTTTGCAGTTGCCCTTGTTTGCTGAGCAAAAGAATAGGAATTCATGTCTTTGTACCATTTTCCCAACTGCTTCTTTTCTTTGTCTTTTATTGCTTGTGGGGACTGCATACGTTGCACCAGACTATAGGGAGGTATACTTTCTTGTTGTTTCATGGTTTTTAACTCTTGGGTGCTCTCCCTATGAGTTTTTATTTTGATGACTCCAGAATCGGAGCTTCTCTCACTATACCCGAAGGCATCCGCATCCATCCCAAGACATGGACTCGGGTGACAATAAAAGATTTTATAATTAAGCTCACTTGTGAATTTTGAACATAAGACTTTCAACGGTTCTCTCCCTATGAATTGAGTGTTTTTTTATATACTTTTTCAATGATGTTTGTCCTGTAACCACTTATCATTAGTAGCATTAAGAGGTGCCTTGGTTGTTAGGGCTCGAGATGTTTGGAGATACTCTTCAAGGTCTTAGATATAAGTCGTTGAAGGCTTAATTAGTTAAACCCCGATAACCATCATGGGTTGATCTGATCGTCAAATAAGGTTCTTGTAAATAATAAGTGTTTAGAGATTATGAGTTCAATTTATGGTATTCACTTACATAGAAATTAATTTCTTATAAATTACTTGACAACCAAATGTAATACGACAAGGCTGTTGTTTCTTAAGAATAGTAGAAGTACGTGTAAGTTGACCTAGACACCCACAAATATAAAAAAAAGAAATAGCTAAACCGTGGCTGTTTCTTGAAGTTGGCTTTAGGATGGATGAAGCCTCTTGTAGAGTAGTGGAGTTGGGCCAATTACTTATCAGTTTGTTTACAGAGGAATTCTCAACTTTTTTTTGCACTTTTTGAACCTTCATTCAATATTGGGTGGCATTTGCAACAGATTTGATTTTGAATCAAACATATTTTAGGCTGCTTTTTGAGTATGTGACAGGAGTTTAGCTCGTTGAACATCTAGAATGATGTGCTTGGTTCTCTTCTTTCTTTGCAGACAATTTCTAGATGGGGAATAAATGGTTTAGTCGGTTCAAAGTTCAACAAATGTGAGGTTCGTTTGCTAATTTAGCCGCTATTATTCTAGCAAGAACAAACTTTTGTATCAAGCTTCTCATCTGTACATTGCATAAAATATTTTTCCATTTGATCCTCATACATACATATATATATTATTTTTTTGTTTTTTGCATTAGAATCAATGTAGGCCAAATGGAAGCGAGCCACTACCCAAAGACATTGTTGTCACTGCATCTAACTTGGAAATGCGACCGCTATGGGGTGCATCAAAGCATTTTTATCAGGTAATGAATCAAGATAGTCTTCAGAAAATGAATTTTTATGCAAATCCTACTTTCTTTTCATGTTTTGCTGTTATCCTACAAAGTGTTGAGAGACATCAAATTTCTGATTTTCCTTCTGGTAGTGTAAGGAAATTTTATCATTGTCAGTTATTCTAGAGAAATGTTATTTAATGTGAGTTTTGGATGATTTTTGAAAGCTGTAACACATTTTCTACCAGCATTAAAAAAAAAACACTAAACAAGGGCTTCATCTAACAACAATAAGTATTTTAGAACTTTTAAAATCATTTTTTTACTGTGTAACCAAACATCATGAAAAATTTGCAAAATTTATTTTAATTAGCTAAAAGACCATAAAACCAATTTTCTTTTATTGAAGCTTACTTCTTTGTTTTGAACAGCTATTTTATCTGACAGTACTTTCTACCATTTCTTATTTATGCACATGATTGAATGCTCAACTCTATGCTCGTGCCTTTTGATTTTCTTATCTTAATATTTGTACTGATTGTGCATAGCTTGAAACAGAATCCTGTTAACTCATCAAGTAACTTATTCGCAATGGCCGTTGGGATTAAACAAAAAGATCTTGTGAGTATAATGGTAACAAAGGTATGAAGAAAGTATAATCATATTTCCAAATCGAAATCTATTCTATTAGTTCCATCATCCATGTTCATTTATTTGTACTTGTTCGTTCATTCTACAGTTTCTTTCTAGCGACTTTGCTGTGATGCTTTTCCATTATGATGGTGTCGTGGACAAGTGGAAAGAATTCGATTGGAGTAATCGTGTAGTACATGTAACTGCAGCAAATCAAACTAAGTGGTAGATATTCGATGTTCTACATCCGTTTTATTCACTCTATTTTTCGGAAGTTTATGACTCTAACTTTGTTCCACTTGCCCTTGATCCGATGCTGTTTAGGTGGTTTGCCAAACGCTTCTTACATCCTGATATTGTAGCAGAATATAATTATATCTTTCTTTGGGATGAGGATCTTGGAGTTGAATTTTTCAATCCAAAACAGTAAGTTGGCTGCAATTTTGTTGTTAACAAACAAAACTAAGCACATGATAATTTGCTTTCTTTATTATTATTTTTGTAATTACCAACTTCCAAGAGAGCATATTGCTGACCAGCTTCAATGTTTTTCTCCCTTTTTCACTATAAGGTATATACACATTATTGAAAGTGAAGGGCTAGAGATATCACAACCAGCACTTGATCCTTACAAATCAGAGGTGCACCATCAAATTACTGCACGTGGGAGGCGATCGACCGTGCACAGGTCTTCCCCTACTCTTATTTCAAAGTAACCAATTTGTATTAATTTTCTTAAAAGCAAGAATCTCATAGCTTGTTCGCAGGGGAATAAATGAAGTAATAGACTAATAGATAGTGCACAACTTCATGAACCAATTAAGTTATGACATGTTCATCTCTTCATATTTGACAGTTTCTTGGGATTATGGGGGTAGGTATTATGGGACTTGGGATTCTACATAGTCCACTCTGATACATTTTTGGCATTTTAACTTGGTGAAAGATAGAATTCAAATTATTCATTTAATAATGAACCCAACAATGAGTTTAAATAGACTACAAATGATGACCTAATCATAAAAGAAAAAGATAATATCTAATCGTAAAAAGAAAAGATACATAACCATAAAAGAAAAAGATAATACCTAATCATATAAGAAAATAATATTTAATCTAATCCTAAAAGGAAAAATTAATAAAAAAATAAAAATAATAAACCAACATAACTGTTGCCTTAACCGTGGCGAGTAGATTAGATGCTAAGAATGATTTAGTTTTATCTTTAGAAGTTATTGATGATTGATTCTTTTTTTTATTGAAATTTTGATCTATGTTTTATGCGCTTTCATCAGTTGTTTACTGTTGTATGATTCTATCTTTGGTCTGTCATCACTCGTCCAGGAGAACGTTTAAACCTAGTAAGGGTGGAAAAGGCTGTGATGTCAACAGTACAGCTCCTCCATGTACCGGGTAGGTGCAATTACCGAAAGCTCTATGCTTTTGTTTGAATGCTTTTTGTGATAATCTCTCAAGGTAGATAGCTTTTTATAGACATGTGCTTAAGTTCAAAGTGACCGTGCCTGAAAATTGAGATCTTCTGCTGCAGATGGATAGAAATGATGGCCCCAGTTTTTTCCCGAGCTGCGTGGCGTTGTGTATGGTATATGATCCAGGTGGGTTGCTACCTTTTGATGTAACCTGAGTAGATAGATAAAATGGCTGTCTATAATCAAATTATATGCTAACATTTGCATTAATTTTAACCCTTGGATGGATGGAAAGTGGTAAATGATAATTTCCAAACTCCTATGAAGCCTGGTTTGGGTTGATCTTTACATATTATTTTCCCTCCCATTTCTGAACAGAATGATTTGATCCATGCTTGGGGCTTGGATATCCAACTGGGATATTGTGCACAGGCAAGAGTCTTACCATTCCTTGTTTTGTTAAATATTATTAGCAGTCATCTTGTTTTCCTTCAATTTTCTACTGCTGTTGTTTGAAACTTTGAGATCTTTTTCCTGATAGGGTGATCGAATGAAGAATGTTGGTGTTGTTGATGCTGAGTATGTAATCCATCATGGACGGCCGACACTTGGCGGTCCAGAAGAAAACGAGGTTGAAAATGTGATAGATTTTAAAATTTTACTATCAGCACAGTTATTGCTATTCATTATCGTTTCCTAGGAATCTATTGATCACGATTCACGACGACCTGATAAATGTAAGATCAGGCTTTTGTATATCCTTGTTCTTTATTTAGTCTAAGTGACGAGGTTCCGGGTTGGTGATGCATTATCACGTTTTAGATTTTTCTTATTCTATGATCTTAAGTTGGTTTATAGTTATATGGTCTCTTGCATTTTTGTGGATGTGATTTCATGTGGTATTTTTTATTTATTTATTTATTTAGTGTTTCTTTGTTTTGTATGTGTGATGAAACTTCCCAACGCAATGATACATTGGTATTTTTGTTCTTGGAACTTTATCATCATTCTTAAGCCTTGTGAACATCAAATAACTGAAGGTCTCTATGTCGCAGACATCAATACCGACATCAACGTCTTCCAAGCCGACATCTTCTAAGTCTCACGCACTGGATCATAGAGCCGATGTAAGTTTCATTCTTTCTTTTGACTCTTCGTCGCTTCATAAAAATGAACTTTATTTCTTTACTTTAGTTTTGATACTCGTAAAATGCAACTAAATAATTCATCAGCAGCATGCTTGAAGAGTTGCTTATTGTCACGATGTACGCCGAGTCTACGCTATTTCCTTTCTCGCGTGTTTATAACCAGTTTCATTCATGCAGGTAAGAAGGCAGTCCTATATTGAACTAGATGTGTTTAGAAAGAGATGGCAAAAAGCTGCTGAGCAAGATGAGTGCTGGCAAGATCCGTACCCAGGGACAGTAGGTAGCACATGATAAGACGATCGATTCGACATATTAGAACAATCTTGTAAGATGTACATCATCGTTGAAGTTAAGAGCATGGCAAGTTACGAGCTATCGATATTCAAGGACGACAAGGAAAGGATGATTGTATATCAGCAACGTATGCAGCAGATATCTGTACGATAAATCCGGGTACATATTCTAACCTGATTGTGTTGTTTCTGTAGTTAAAATGCTGTAAAGTTTCAACTTCTTGCGTTGAAACATAGTTTATGTGTTACTGGGGGGTATACCCGAGTTGTATGTAAAAGAACAGTAGAAACCAACCTTTGTTTACGAGTTTGAAACAAAATGTTTAGTCTCTCCAATGATGATATTTTTTCTCTGGTTAACTTTTCCACCAATAATTTGGTTTTCTTTTGGGTTGATTGATGGTTTAGCACAACTCAACATGCTATCAGAGAGCAGAAGGTTATAGTTCGAATTCTTGTCAAGTTGTTTCCTTACCAATTAAAATTAAATTCCATTTATAGGGCATTTCTTAAATTTCTAAGCTCACAAGTTACTGGAAGTATTAGTTAACATAATTAAATTTACTTTAACCCAACTGGGTTGATTAGTGGTTTAACACAATTCAGAGCCCTACCAAAATGAGAGGCCCCTACCACTACAAATTTGATGAAAACAAACAAAAACAAAGGATAACTACAATATAAAATGAAATGGGAGCTCACCAAAGAAGCTTTAAAGTGTATTGAATTTCAAACTATCATCTTTCGAACAAAAAAAAAAAACTAAATCATCAAGTTAATAAATAATTGGAGAATTAAAAAGTTATGAGTTCAATCCATAATAATCATTTATTAAAAATTAATTTGTATAATTTTTTTTTAAACTAAATATTGTAGAATTGGGTGGTTTGTCTCCTAAATACAATTAGGTATCTCTTTCTCAATAAATTCGAACAAAACTAATTTAGTAGGAAGAAGATGAAGTATACATACCCCTCTCCCTTACAAATGACTTGATTTTTTTTTTATGATTAGAATTGAAGTTTTTCCCTACTACATATCTAGATAAAGATGTCTATTTTTATTTTATTTCATTTTTAATGGAATTGGAGCGAAGCACTATTACGTATCTAGGTAAAATCTTTAAAGAGTTACAAGAGATTATACAACATTTTAATTGTTAATATAATGTTTATTCTCATTAATTTGGTCCATATATACTTTTTAAGGATTTTGTCTTTGAAATACTAATTTTGGTCAAATTGTTTAACAGTTTTTAATGTATAGTCATATTTATATTTTAGTGTATTTCAACCTCACACTTTATAAATATTAAAAGAGGGAGTGATAAACTCGTTCCTTGCAAAATTGCTAGAAATTTTGAGTTCACTTATTTAGTGCTAGTTTATTATCAAAACATTTAACGTTTCCCAATAGCGAGGAACAAAATTAATAATCTCAAGGCATTGGGAAACTTTTTAAAATAATAGACTTAATTGAAAAACTTTCAAACCTTAGAGGCTAAAGAGATACATTTATCCATCAAATAGGTCAGTAGTGCAATAATTTCATTGTTTGGTTGTAAACCAGTTCAACATCTGTATTGCGGGTTCGAACCCTAGAATCGGTATTTATAATCCACTCCCTCAAATTGGCAAAAAGATCCAAACTTTAGGAAGTAATAGATGTAATTGGGTATATAAAAATAATAAAACATCCCACTTTGGTTTTAATTGTTTAATTTGCCAATTGACTGTTAGTGGCAGTGAGCATCTATGACTGGTTTCTTTGTTTCAGAAGAATCAGTCAAACTAAAAATTAATTTAAAAAAAAAAAAAAAAACTTTTATTCTTTTTTTACCCTCCAAATTCAAATTTATTCCTTTTGGGGACCTTTACAACTGGTTCCCACTCTATTGCCAAAAGATAGAGCAGCATCACCATCTTTATCTTCCATTTAAATTAATTCCAACATTATAAAAAAAATTATATATTCCATTTAATTCCAACAAAAGATGGGTAAGTTAAAAAATAAAATAAAAATAAGGAAAAAAGGGTTCTTCTGTCCATTCTCAACAGAAGAAGCTTTGGATGTTTCCAATCAGTACCTACATGAGTAAACTACAAAAACTTCAAGACTGGCATCTATCAACAACTTTAACTAAATATGCAAGAAAGAAAATAAAGATCATGCACTCCATTCCTTTCCGAAGCATGGACACTTTGCTTCGATCAGTGTATTCGTGTTTGACACGCGTCAAACACTAGCAAGCACATTAAACAAGCATCAAATACTCGTAAAACAATTTCGATTCGGGTTTGTTGGATATCACAATTTTCTGCGCTTACTATGTAGCTTAGATGAATCGAATCTATGGACCTGTGACCCGAAAACTACTGATCACTTGCAGATGAATCGAATCTACTGAATCTATGAAATCGAATCGAATCAATGTGGTCAGTAGATGAATCGAATCTACTGAATCTATGAATCGAATCGAATCTAGTAAAAAAAAGAAGTTATGTTAATCCTACACTTCAAACAAACAGATCCCTAGTTAATAACAATGGGAAAAACAAGTAAAATGAATTCAAAACTCAAACCAGTAAAGGCCTGCCTCCTCTGCATTGTGAACTATTTTCATTCACAGACTCACATAAGATTTTACACATGCAGAGAATAAGCACAGTACAGAAACAAACTCAAAAGGGTCGAGTCGATCAAGCTCAACGACGGGAAAGATAATGAAACTAAAATTTGGAAAGAGAAGCAATGCCATGAATATGTGGCCTAGACTAAAGTGGTCAAAATCCAACAAAGTATGGATGTAATATATGTAAATGATGCAATAGTAGTTTTAACAAATGAGGGTCTAACGGGCATAAATAAGGTAGAAAAGAAAATAAGGGAAACAAGAAATAAGAAAGAGTAACAAGCTAATAGTTATTTGTTCTCAAGGTATCACATGGGGTGTTGCATCAAAGAAAGAGGTGAATTAGATTCTTCAAAACACTCTTCTCAAGGCAATTAATTTTTATACAACTTCCAAGTAGTACATCCTTGTCTCTTCCTACTTCACCCCACAAATGTTCAGGAAAAAACAAACATTTCCTGTTCTTTTGCCTACCAGAAAAAACAAAAAACAAAAAACAACATTTTTTTTCTTCTTAACAATGGAGGGGAGAGATTTGAATCCATGACCTCATAAATTTACATTTATGACGATTGAACTATTTGCCTTATTGGCTTTAGTTCAATAACATTTAAGATAAGATTTGAACATATGATCTCTGGTCAGAAGTCAATACTTTATATCAATTAGAGTTATGCTTTTATTGACCATTTGGAATATTTAATGTTCTAAGTCTCGAAGATGACACCATTTGAATTAAAAACAAAAAAACAAAAAACAAAAAACAAAAAACAAAACCAAAAACAAAAACAAAAGAAGAATGCAATATCTTTCACTCTCGAAACCATAGATTAGTTCCACAAACCTTAACAAAGTTATACAGCTCTCATTCCTCCATCCACTCAACTCAGCCCCCACCAAACAAAAGATTTGGATATACACAAAACAAAAGAAGCATATTCTTGTTACATTTTATAAAGAAATGGAGAGGAGTTAATTGGTTGTCTAATCAAACCTTGACTACTGGTCTTTCCTTCTTTTTTTTTCTTTTTTTTTTTTTGAAAACCGGGAAATCGGAGCTTCGCTTCCCTATACCCGGGCACCACTGGCATGTCCCTAAGTTGTGGCACTGGGATACTTCGAAGGGTATTCTAGTTTAAGTGTTTTCCAGCGGCCTCGAACCAGGGATCTCACAAGGAAGCATGCCTTAAAGTCCTTTGCCTCAACCGCTGGGCTACCCCTTGGGGAATCCTTTCTTTTGAAGCAACAAAAGAAAGAAAACTTCAAGGGCAATGTGAACAATCTATTTTAACCTTCTAGACTTGTGTGATTAAAATAAGAAAGAAGAGGTATCAACAAAAAGTTCGAGTGGACGACAGAACACCCTAAATTCATCAAGTAAACAACTCGAAAAGAACGAAAAAAATCAATCATCAAACAAAATGTTGAGGTAAAAGTAACATAGATACTTGAATAAGCCAAAAAGTTTTTACAACAAGATCAAACACAAGTTACTTCATAAAAATCTATACATCATCTTACAACCATCAGAACTTCCCATATCATTTATCATCTTAACATACTCTATCATTGAAATAAACAAACATGAAACAACAGCAGGAGCTCCATTAACAAATGAAAGCATCTTTCCTAAAATACAGCAAAAAGAAAAGAAAAAAAAACAGGAAACCAACCTCACAATCCTATCTTCAGGAACTGCCACTTTGATAACTCTAAGATAAAACCTGAAACTAAGAGGGTCTGAGAGAAACATAATTCCACTAAGCTATAAACAAAAAATAATAATAATTCAGGAGAGATTTCTTCAAATCAATCCTTTCCTTTCCAGAACAAATGACCCTAACTCAAAATCTAACCAATAACATGATGCTGATATATATCCAATCCAAACAAATTTCATAGGCTAAAGATTGCATCCAAAGCAATTACAAGATTTGGGAGTGAATGAGCAAAAGCCAAAAGGCCTGTTGGGGATGTTGCAATTGATAGCATAGCAACAAGGAGAGGGCAAGCAAAGGCCCTTGGCACCTCCACAACAAGTGCAAGGAGCACAAATTTGGAAGCTCCCAAGTCTCCTTCTTGTCTCATTCATCTCCATCATCTCCATTTTCCCCTCCTCAATTAAAGGCACCATCATCTCAGCAACAGACCCATTTGACTACCAAACAACACAACAACAAAAACCCATCAAAATTGGCAAATGGGATCCATGAATCAGAGGAAATGCTCAAAAGGGAACTCACCTGAGCTGAAATTACTCCATTCCCAGCCGCCAAACAGCCCAGAAAAAGCACAAAAACGAGGGAACTCATCATGCAATGCCCTATTTGAGATGGGGTTTAGAAATCGGGCGATTCAGAGCCTTTTCATACAGAGATTTGAGATGGGGTTTTCGATTTGGGAAGAAGAATTGTGAAAATGAAGGGTTTGGAGGCGAGCACGAGGCAGAAACAATGGTGGAAGGAATTGGTGAAAATGGCGGAATGTTTTTGGATTTAATGTTAAAAAAATGGGAAATCTTTTAAATAAATGAATGAATGAATGTGTGAGATATGATTATTATGTGAAAATCTGAATCAGTAGATTTTTTTAGCTTTAAAATAAAGCCATTCCGACATCATTAATCTTAATCAGCTCTGTCTTCTAACAAATACGTAATTAGGAAACTTAGTATTAAACTAAATAATTAGACTTATGCTGACAAAACTTAAATCCTTTTAATAAAACTTTTGTATAAACAAAACAACATTGGGATTTGAATTTTAAACCTAATGGGCTACTTGTGTTTTCGGATGTTATTGAGAGTTGAGTTTTTTTGTTCTTCGTTACAATTTCGGAGCACATGTTTTAAATAACTCATTAGTAGTACATTTTGTTAAAAAAATTTATTTCTATCATTATTAGACTTTTATCGGTTCAACAGATAGACTTCAATTGATTTTAAGTGGTTGCTAAGTGGAAACTTATAGATTTCAATCATTTTGTACTCCAAATGAATAAGTTTGGAGATTGTGTTATGCATGAAATTATTTTATTTTTTTTAATATACATGCAAAATTCTCTTATTTCTATAACCTTTATTTTAAAATCATTTAAATTAAAACCATCTCAAATAACCTTTTATTTTAAACTATTCAAAATAATTACTTATTTCACTCTTTTACGACTTGATGTGAGTACTTAAAATTTTGGTGACCTTAAAAAGGACATGGTACTTTTGCAAATAGTTTTTTGTTTCCACTAATGTGCATTATTTATTAAATGTAGTTTGATATCTAATAAACCATTTTATAAATTCTTATATCCATTTTTTTTGTCTTCTATATATACCTAACCTGACAAACTTTGCACTAAATATTTTAAAATAAAGAAATAAAGTTTTACTAAATGGTTACTTCTATTTTAATAGTTAAACTCTATGAACATGTTTGGCTTCGAGAGGATGAATTAGGTTGGGTTGAATTGGGATAGGAAGAGAAGATAAAATAAGTGAAATAAGTTTATGTCTGGGGGAAGGAAAGAAAAAATAAAGTTATGTTTGATGCGATGGAAAGAGAATGGTTGAAGTTTTTATTTAAATAAAAAAATGGATATTTAATAGTTTTTTAATAATAAAGTTATGTTTGATGTGATGGAAAGTGAATTGTTGAAGTTTTTATTTAAATAAAAAAATAAATATTTAGTAGTTTTTTAATATTTTAATATTTAAATAAAAATGTAGGGCCCACACGTGGAGTTGGGAAGGAGTTGGATGAACTTATGAAAATCCATGGGCAAACATAGAATAGAAGTCAAGCCAAGCCAACTTCATCATTTGTTCATGGGGCAAATATGCCCTATGTTTTCCTGTCACTATGACATTTATTTTAATAATTTCTATCTTATGTCTATTGTAACTTTAAATTGACAAAACTTTTTATTTATAACAACTTTTATGTATTCTAAAAACAGTGATTTTTTTTTATTTCATGCCACATTTAAGTTTTTTTTTTATTTTATGTTAAATCTCGAACTTTAAATTGACCAACTTTTTATTTATAAGGAGATATTATAAAATTTAGTTTTATCAAAATTACCTTAAATTTATATAGATTTCAATTTACATGATGAAAATATTTGAAAGTACAATAATTAATATCAAAACAATATTTTAACAAATAAATAATTTTATTTTTACATTTTAACTAATAATAATCTATTACCAAGAAACAACTTGATAGGTAGATAATAACTATTCAAATTATTAATATTACATAATTGAATACATTTGAAAATTAGAAAAACTTAGCATTATTTAATTAAATTAGAATTTTTTTTTAAAAAAATCCAAAACAAAATAATTACTAAAGAGAAAATGAGAATTATTAATGATGAGAAATTGTGTACGAATGAAATATTAATCATATTATATAAAAAAAATGTTCAAATCATACGACCTCTCTGTAAACTTCTTTTTCTAAAACTCAAAAATATTTTTTTTTAGAAAAATAGATAACTGTGAGCAACTACATTAAAATAAGTTATTGGTGCGACTAAAACAAACACATCCAAACAAATTATTATTTGCAACCCTTCGACAAACAACCACATCCAAATAAGTCACCTCTACAAACATTTGTTGGATCGGTATGACAATCCTAGATGGGTGAATATGATTCCTTAAACTTTTATAAAAGTTTTTCTTAATGTGGGCCCAATTAAACAAATGAATTTACTTTTTACCTAAACAATTAATTTAATCAAGATTGTCATGCAAATTAGATTAGAAATTATCATAGACCAATTTCAAGCATCCTATTTAATTCTAATATTAAGATTGGTAAATAATATGACAAGATAAAATTATACCAACAAAAATAAACATATAAGAACAATATTATAAGTGATTTCAAAAGTAAATAAGAAAGAGTTTAGAGAAGATGACACCGTGATTTATAGTGGTTCGGCTAGCCTACTCCACTACTCAAGCGCCTCTTGAATTTTCAAAAACTTTTGCTTAACTCTTTCCACGGATTAGAGTCCAACCGTAAACCGCTCTTTTTACGAGTTCAAGAGCAAACTTAATATTTTCCACGGCTCAAGATCAAACCGTTACAACCTCTCTTCCTATGGATCAAGAGAAAATCGTACAATGGTTTGGAAATGAATGATCAAGATGAACAAACTCTCTCAAAGAGTGGATTTACAAAATTTAACTCTTACAAATCAAATCCTCACAATACAATAATTCATCTCTCAAGAATAAGATAAATTGAAAGCGTGAAGAGAGCAACAATGAAAGCTTCTTTATAATTTTGGAGGATTGAGAAATATGAAACTCGGTGTCTTCATTTGGTAGAGAAGATGAAGCTTGAATAGACAAAAAAAAAAAGTTACCGTTAGACACAATGCATAATAATATTATAATATTCAAAGGTATCGTCAGACACAAATGTATAATAATATTATAATATTCAAAAAGTTACATTTAGACAAACACTTAAAAAGTAATATAACATCATATAACTTTCTTTCCATTTTGAGAAAGTTACCGTTAGACACAATGAAGAATAATGTTATGATATTCAAAAAGTTGCATGTGGACAAACACTTAAAAGTAGTATAACAACATACAACTTTCTTTCCCTTCTAAGAAAGTTATCGTCAGACACATTTTCAAATAATTATATAATAATGCATACTTTCATTTTCCTTTTTCTTTTACTTTCCTCCTACTTTGACTTTTTAAAATACAAAAAGTCTTATGTGTCAAATATTCAATGCTCCACTCGTCGCTCTTGGATTGACCAATTTTTTGCTACGTTATCACATTGGAGTTTACCATTTAAACTTATTTAGGTATTTTCAATTCAACTTTGATTTAAGTAATTCAAAATACGTTTAAATTATTATTTCAAGTTTTACATAATTGATACTTCAAAACATTAAAGTTGTTAGTAAATAAATTTCAAGTTTGTTATCATCAAAACAATAATTCATTAATTAATTAAAATTGATTAATTTGAGATTGCCAAAAAGTCAACAACATTCACATCAAATGAGCTCACAACTCCTCTAAAAACAACTACATCCAAACAAGTATTGCTACAACCCTTCTTTTCAAATCATTTAAAATAATTTCTCATTTCTAACCATTCACACAATTACTCATCCAAACATCTTAAAAGGAGAATAGTGATAATTGTTGAATTATACCCATGCTTGTTTGAAATGGAATAGTGATGATTGTTGTAACCATGATCTCAAGTCTGGAACAATTTGTAATCTATGAATAAAAAAGTATGAATAAATTTTTTTGAATGAGATTCAAACTCAAAATCTTTTGGTTAAGTGGACTTACCCATGGTGTTATTAAATATCTGCTTCTTTTGGAAGAAAAAAGAAAACTTAGAAGTAAGAGAGGAAAAAATAGAATTAACCCTTTACTTTATATTGAACTTTATTAATTTAAAGGTTGTAGTATCATTGTATAAACTATCTACATTTTTTATCAAGTTTTTACTATTATACTGTAATATGCCTTGAATGCATTAATGTCTTGCAATTAGTTAGTCAGGGGTAACATCCCCGTTGCGAAAATGTATTTCTGCATTCTACTACGTTAACGCGTTCCATTGCATGAACTCATTTTGCATTTTGCGTTGCAGTCTGTCTCCGCTAATCGCATTCTGCAAGCATTTTGTTTCTGCAGTGCATGATCTGTTTTGCATGCGCACTCTATTTTACGATAGCGCATTTTGTAATAGGGTTTAATTGTTCTCCTCTCTATTCATCATCTTTTTCACCCAAGTACGTGTCATTGTGCATCTTTTCTTTCCTTTAATTTTCATTCCAGATGAGGACTCATTCCAACATCACTTCCAGTGAAGCTACTAGGGCCTCATTGACTCATTCCAACACCCAAGTACGTATCATTGTACATGATCTTTTACCCATTGCTAGATTTGACGTTGTCAACATCTCATGTATTTTCTTCCTCTTCGCCAGACAAGGTTTCACTCATGAACACCTCCAAACTGCATGCCTTTCAAAGTTTGAAGAAGTGCTTTCATCCAAGTCTAAGTGCGAAACTTTCCTCGAAATTACATGAAATATCATCCTCTCATTTCCGTCTTCTTTGAGATCGGTTCCTTCGTCGATAGATCTACATTTCATAGCTCCACTAGTATCCATCTGAGATAGCCTTCTTCCTCACAAATTCTTTAAATCGTTCCATCAATCTTCGTCGGGTCGCTGATGTTAGTTACAATGGTAGTGTACTCCCCAGGAAACTCAAGAGATGTATTAGTGTTTTTGTACTTGTGGTAGGGTAAAGAAACACGAACACTTGTCTCTCTTCTCTAGGATATCATCTATTTTTACTGATAAATCACTCATCATAATCGACTTTTCTCCGAGAATCTTGGAGAGTATTTACAACTCTCTCCAAGATGATTTCAGACCTTATAATTTAAAGCAATACTGAATGAAAACTGCAATGCTTGTCACTAGAAAAGATTTAAAATATGCGGTTTCAAGGGCTAGTTCAGTCACAAGAAATTCGACCGAAAGAAACTACTTTGTCTCGTGCCTTCAGCTCTTCCAATCGTGCCATGGCATTCGCCACTGCTGAGACTTGCTTCAACAGAAACAAGCAAAAACTAGAAAGGAAGAAGAAAGCACCTGAAGTTCATCCACAAGCCTATATGGAGACAACAATGGTGTCATTATATTACAAATCTTGAATCTTTGAAACCCATGAAATGATGAACATAATTATTCATTCATTGAAGAGCCAAACAAACAGGCCATCAAAATTTGGGGGAAATGGCAAAGCGTTCTTTACAAGAATTTAAAATCCCAAATTTCAGAAAGCTTTGGGACAAATGAGAAGTTGTGCATAAATTGTTGGTTTTACCAAAGGGGAAGAAAAACTGACAACATCTGCAGATCTTTTTATACAATGCAGAAACATAAAATTCAGAGCAATTAATCTGCTGCCATCTGAAATGCATTTTCAGAAAAACAGGATCAACTTTACATGAACACCACCCTCCTGTACATCTTTTTTCCAGCCAGGCATAATGAATTTACAAGTAGCTCTCTTCTTCATCTTCCAAAAGATTGTAAAAGGGGTAAGTAACAGTGACTTGCGACATTCAGCCCTCGTCATCGATATTTTCATCGTCAGATGGCATCTCTCGAGTCTCCGTGAGCGATAGTCGCCTTGGTTTTGCAGATCCTGCTTCAACTACTAGCCCTTCAGATGACAAGTTCAGTGCAGTTGTTCCGGAAGATGTCCCGAACAAATGCTGAACTGGGACGTTGGCCGACGATGCTGCCGAGAGATTGTATGTGAAGATTCCCATAGGGTGATCAAACTTGCAGCTTGGACCAAACTTACAGATCCCATAACGAGAATAAAAGATGCACAATGGTTCTCCCTGCTCAAGGACAACAAAAATTGGTAATTCCATAAATTCAACTTATTATTTTCCAAAACACCAGCAGATGCAGCATAAATATAAAGAAGAAACCTTTACTAATAATAATTGAAAAACAACAACAAAAATTCTGAATGAAAAAAAAAACATAGAAAAGTTTGTATTTCATCTGCCATATAATGAATTAATGCAGCTCTGAAACAACCATCATAACTCCACAACCCAATCTGCAGAGACCACATATATGGAATATGTGATTGGGGGTTTAGTAACATACTTGAATCAAAGCTGGAAAAAGAGGGTCTCTAATGCAGATCCACATATATACTAGTAAATTACGACATGAAATTAATCAATTCATCACAACTCACCGGACGTAATGGCAGGCCTATTGGACTCAAGACACAATCTGGAGCAGGAATTACTCTTTCTCTGGGATGATGAAACCGACAAACGGCACCAAACTTACAATCTCCGGTCTTTATGTAAAATTGACATTCAGGCTGGCCAGGCCTCTCAGGAAACACATTCTCTCTCTGCAATACCAAAAACCCAAAAACAACAATTAGAACATATCAGAGAGGAGACTGCTACGGATCCAACATCAACTTATTCACTCCGGTGTAAAGATTCATAAATCTGACTATTGTCCCCACCGTTTGTTGTGGACTTTCAGAGGATGAAACTGATCCTAGCTGATCCTGTGAAAATCACCATCTTATGAGTAACTTGGATGAAGGGCTCAATACAAAAAAAAAAAAAAAAATTGAGTGCAAAAAGAAGAAATATAAGGATGCCATGCACAAGCCAAACAGTAAATATTGTATAAAGCATTAATATGCATAAAAAATGAACAACTTATCCTATTTCCGCAGGAGTCAATATTAACAATTAATCAGAAGATGACAATTTGATTAAGACAATCTCTACATGAGAGAAAGACCAAACGAGCGACTTAAAAAATATATATATAATACTCCCATAAACATAAACCATGAATCCTATCTCTATAATCAGACCAAAAAGAATAAACCCTTTGGAGTGTGTCAGTTTGCATTCCATTTAACATTGCTTCTAGACTGCTCTCAAGCAAATTTTCGTTAATAATTTGAAGTAACCAGTCTGATAGATCTTAAAATCGGATGAGTTAACTATATTATTTAAAACACTTTCCTCATATTGATTAAGAGACATAATTTCTATTTCTCAAAAATAGATTCATAAGGCTCTGTTTGATAATCATTTGGTTTTTGGTTTTTGGTTTTGGTTTTTGGTTTTTGGTTTTCGGAAATTTAAGCTGGCGACCCCATATGGTTTCAAAATTGAATGTTGGCCTACTAATTATCTCGGTCTTCATCTTAATGGAAACCCCACTTCTACATCTTTTTGGAATCCGGTGATTGAAAAAATTGGGAGTAGATTGCAGAATTGGGGAGCATCTCATGTGTCAAAAGGTGGTAGAATGACTCTCATTCAGTCCACCCTTGCTAATATTCCCATCTACTATCTTTCCCTTTTCGCCAAAGAAAGTGACGAAATCAAGAAGGGATGGAGGAAAGGCTTGCCATCTCATAAATTGGGATAAGGTGAAGAGCCCTATGGAGGAGGGTGGCCTTGGCATTATTGATATCCACAAGAAGAATATTTCTCTACTAGCAAAATGGCATTGGAGATTCTATAATGAAAAAGGGGCTCTTTGGAGGAATTGTATTGATTTAAAAATATGGGCCATCTCTTCACGTTTCAAGGTTGGCAGCAGAAACATCAGAATGGTGAAAGGCCCATGGAGGACCATTGATAGATGGAAACATCTGATTTATTAAAATGTTTCCCATAAAACTGGATCTGGAATTGATACTCAATTTTGGCTTGAT
Source organism: Sicyos baderoa (assembly GCA_037832685.1). NCBI lineage: Eukaryota > Viridiplantae > Streptophyta > Magnoliopsida > Cucurbitales > Cucurbitaceae > Sicyos > Sicyos baderoa. The sequence goes on along the minus strand of JBBMEF010000008.1, from coordinate 4,719,784 downwards.
AAATGGAAAGGAAAGCCCTTTGTTTGACTTACCCTTTGATATATGCTCTCTCTTTGAATAAACATGCTAAGATTGCCGAGTGTTGGGAACCCGCTAATCGCTTTTGGAATTTAGAGCTGAGAATGGATCTCAAAGATGATGAAATTATGGAATGGTCGAGTTTAACTCTTATTCTGGATGATATCATGATATTCAACTTAACGAAAGAAGTGACTCATGGATTTGGTCTTTGGACAAGGATGGAGTCTTCACTACCAAATCACTTCTTCATTATCTATCCTCATCTTCATTGAATGAAAAGAAAGATTTATATAAGACCATTTGGAAGGGAAACAGCCAAAGAAAGTGAAGTTCTTTGTTTGGGAATTAAGTTATGGGGCTATAATTTTGTGGATCGACTTCAAGCCAAATGGCCTACTATGGTTTTATCTCCTAGTATTTGCAAACTCAACGCCATCTTTTTAGTGAATGTGAAGTTGCAAACAAAATCTGGGCTTTTTTCCTCAATGCTTTTGGGTGGCAGATGGGTTAGGCCAGGCAAAATTAAGGAAATTCTCATCTATACGATAGAGGGTCACCCATTTAAAGAGGAGAAGAAGATGTTGTGGAACATGTTTACATATGCTTTTTGGTGGAAGATTTGGAACGTGAGGAACAAGCGCGTTTTTGCTGAAAATACTCCCTGTGAAGAGAATATCACTGAATCTATTATTTTTCTAGCTATCACATGGGCTCATAAGCTTGCTCCTTTCAAAGATTATAGTCTTACTACTCTATTTTATCATTGGAAAGGCTTTTTGTAATTAACTTTTTTTGTAACTTTTCATCTCATCAATGAAAGTTTTCGTTTCCTATCAAAAAAAAAAAAAACTTAAGCTTGTATTTACTCAAATTCTCTACCTATAGTTTCATCTTCCCCTAAAAAAGTGTGTGGATTCCATGAACCAATTTTAGTAAAATATAAATTCCAAAATAATGAAAATAATACGTTGAACTAGTAGTTGTAGGTTTAAATTTCCAAAACCAAAAACTAAAAACAAAATGACTATCAAACGCCTAAACAATCACTTTCTTCACTAATTAGGATCGTAAGCTACATTCAATTTTCCCTTTGTCAGATTAGACCACAGTCAGAGGCAGTTAGTGTCATCTGCGATCCTAGATTAGAGGGTGTATTACCTTGGAGATTTTTTTTATCATCATTAATGGCAGCCCTAAAGGTAAAGTATAGGCATCTATGGGCCTTGGGAAATACAACCCTTTATCACCCTTTATGTTTACTCTGTTTTTTTATAGATAACCCAAGCTTTCATTGAGAATAAAATAAAAAGAAAAACAAGAACTTAGAAGTGGGCATACAACCCTAAAAATGGGGAGACCTTATAAAAATGGTCTCCAATCAAGAGAAATAATGCCTAGAGAATAGTTATAAAAAAAAAAAAAACTTGAAATGGAGGCAACATTTTTTTTTAATAAGAAACAAATAACTTTCATTGATACATGAAAAGTTACAAAAGGAGATAGAAAAAATTACAAAAAACTTTGCCAATGAGACAAAAAATTAGAAAGGCTATAGTCCTTATATGGTGGAATAGTGTGTGCCGATGTAATAGCTAAGCAAGTAATAGAGTTCATAAGACATCCCTTTGGGAGCTTATTGTTGGTTAATATAATTAAAATTACCCCAATCCATGAGCTTAGGCTTTTGGATTGATTGGTGGTTTAACACAACTCAACATGGTATCAGAGCAGGAGGTCATGAGTTCGAATCCCTGCCAAGTCGTTTCCTCCCCAATTAAAATTAAATTCCACTTGTGAGGCATTTCTCAAATTTCAAAGCCCACAAGTGAGGGGGAGTGTTGGTTAATATAATTAAAATTACCCCAATCCATGAGCTTAGGCTTTTGGATTGATTGGTGGTTTAACACAACTCAACACTTATTTTCGGAAAAAACCATATCATTCCGAGCTATTATTTTAATGAATTTAATGTACAACATAGAATTTAATGAGACTACATACATCAGGACAAGACCTTTCCCCTTTAAAAAATTCTATTGGTTCTCTACCCAAAAGGCCCCAAAAAATGGCACGCAATGACTTGCCACAGAAAGCCCTTTTCTCACGAAGGGGAGTGGAAGACAACAACTCCAACAACGCATCTCTATGAAGCCTCTGTCAAGCTAAGACAAACCAAAACCCCATGAAGAACTTGTTCCAAATCTCAACAACCATCTCACAATGCTAAAGCAGGTGAGCAAGGTTTTCGTTTGCCGTTCTACACAAATGCAGCACGTTGGCCCCATGAAGGAAGGCACTACTATTTAGGCCTCCCCTTAAATAGGTTCTCCCAAACATGTTTTTTAGGGCTCCTATTGTTGAAAATTTGAGCATGGATTTGTGTTAAGTTGTGTTAAACCACCAATCAACCCAAAAGCTTAAGCTAGTGCGTTGGGCTGGGTCCATCCAGTGAGAGCATAAAAAAATTTCTTGTGGGTCAAGATTATTCTCATATTAGCCATATTCAGTTCACCGACGACACTAATCTGTATTCAGATTTTGATGATGAAGCACGTCTCACTGACCTTTTCGATGTGGTGAATTACTGTGAACTTGTTTCTGGTCATAGCATCAACTTACAAAAATCTGAAATTCTTGATATTAACATGGACACGATTGACATATGGTTGTAGTGGGCTCCTGGCCAACTCCTATTCAGGCCTCCCCTTAAATGAGTGCCCCAGAAGATGTTCCTTTTGGGCTCCTATTATTGAAAATTCGAGCATAGACTTGCCATTTGGGGTAAGACTTACATCTCTAAAAGGTGGTTAACACAACCTCATTCAAGCTGCTCCCATAAGCCTCCCCTACATATTATATGTCCATCTTTTCCATGACGAACAAATTTATTCAAATGGTGAAGAAGCTTTATCGAGATTTTCTTTGAAAGGGCAACAACACCTTGTGAGGTGGGATAATATTGTGCACCTCTTAGAGCTTGGAGACCTCGACAAGCATTAAATTCAGAAGAAGAGCCAAGCACCTTTTGCCAAGTGGATATGCCAATACAACAATGAATGGAGGGCTTTGATTAGAGGTAAATATAGTTCTTCCACGTGTCCTAGGAAATTCATTTTCAAAGCACCAACACCTTGTTACCAGCCGCATTTGTCATTGGGTGAGTGATGAGAGGGATACCCACCTGGGCAACTAATACTCCATTGGCCTCCCGTTTACCTCATCTTCATAGGTTCATGCTCACCAAATCACAAGGAAATCATGGTTAAGGAGGCTTGGTGCACTAAGTTACATTACTGAAACCTTGGTTTTTGTGAAATACAAAAGATAAGTGTTGAAGTGAGGGGTTTTGTTGCAGATACTTGACCCATTTGTTCTTTTTTTTTTTTTTTGAAACAAGAGACAAATGTATTCATTGATATAATGAACAAGAGTACAGAGGAAACAAACAAAAGTTCCAAAAGAGAAAAAACTAACAAAATATCAAGGAAAATAGATCAAGGAAAATAGAAGAGTAATAAAAGAAACAGCCAAAGAGACAAAAAATAGAGCAAAATTGGGGAATCAAGCCAAATCTGTCCAGCTAGAGTAGACATCTCGAATGGTGGAACCAGCAAAGGCTTTGGAAGAAGAAGCAGCCCAAGTAGAAACATGCATACAGACAACTTCAAAACGAGATAACCATGGAAGTGCTCCTCTTGAAAGATACTCTGATTTCTTTCCCACCAAAACTCATATAAAAGACATTTAACTGCGTTGATCCAGAGAAATTTTGACTTCTTCTTGAGCTTAGGACCGGCAATTAGCTGAATAGTGTTCTTCTTAATATCGTTTGCAAAGATCCAAGAGAAACCAAATGTTTTAAATAGCCTATTCTAGCAATTAATTGCAAAAGAACAAGAGAATAAGATGTGAAATCCATCCTCAGAAGCTTGGAAGCATAGATGACAAACAGAAGTTTGAAGATGTAAGTGTGTCAATTTTCTTTGCAGAACATCAGCTGAGTTGATTCTTCCATTCAAGAGGATCGAAATGAAAAAGTTAATTTTCTTTGGACATTTTGACTTCCAAATGGCCTTAAAAATGTCATTATCCAACCGAGAGCTTGAACCCAGAAAGGATGTGGCAGATTTAACTGTGAAGCAACCGGACGGTTCTAGGGGCCAAGATAAAGCATCCGAACTGGATCCAATCGATTTTGTTGAGAGTAAGCTAATTAAATCAGAAAATGAGGAGATCTCTCCGTCCTTTAAAAGCCTTCTAAATTCAAGCTGCCAAGAATTAGTGCGACAATCCCAAAAAGAAGCTATGACTTCATTCGGATTTGATGAGATTGCAAATAAATCAGGAAAAGCAAACTCAAGTTCTCTAGAGCCAAGCCATAAATCATGCCAAAATAAGCTTTTGATGCCATTCCCAATCTTTAAAATGGGGACAGAAGAAAACTTGCTCCAATCTTTAACATACTCAACCAAGGACTTCTCAAACTAGAAGAGGCTTTCCGGAGCAATTGTCAACTACCGAAGTTACAACCATGAATGCTAGCAAAGCAATAACCTGACTCCAAAGAGCATTGTGTTCTCTATGGAACCTCCATCCCCATTTGGCAAGCAAAGCTGAATTTTTCAAATGGATTTCGCCAATTCCCAAACCGCCCATAGACTTTGCCTTTACCGTTAAATTCCACCTAACCATATGAGAAAGGCTATTGGAATTTGACCAGCCCAAAAGAACTTGCGAACCAGTCTTTCAAAAATCGTGCAGGCTTGTGATGGCATCCTAAAAATTGAAAGATAATAGAGCGGGATACTAGCAAGGACCGAGGAGCACAAAGTTAATCGCCCACCTCTGGAAAGATAGAAATGCTGCCATATCCAATCTCTTCTGAACTTTATCCAAAACCGGTTGCCAAAAAGACAAATGATTCGGATGACCACCTAAAGGAAGGCCAAGATATTTAAGGGGGAATATCTCAACTTTGCAGCCAAGCCTAATCTGTGCTTCATCAAGATTAACCCCATTTGTTCTTTTACAAAGGAAGGATTCTTGGAGGTTGATTCCTTGCATTTGTGGCATTTTTTTCCCACTAAATCCCTTTTGATTGGCATGGGGAATACATCTAAATTATTGGAGATGATGGTGGTCAAGGCCATTCGGAAAGCAAACTACCCAAAAAAAAAAAAAAAAAAAATCTTATTGAGGGAACTTCCACAAAATGCCGTCAGTACTAAGGAATGGATACTACTCTCCACAGACGTATACCATTGTGTTGGCTATCTCCCATGGGCCAGCGTGTGTAACTTATCCAGAGGAAAATTTACTCACTTTTTCTACCACCAATAAGCTTGCAAGAGTCATTTTCTGACAACCATCCCAAAATTAATCATTTAAACGTTCATAATACAAATGTTATACAACATGGAAGATGTCTGGGAAGATATTAATCATTAAAACGTTCATAATACAAATTTTATATTTCTTCCAACACAACCATCCCAAAATTGTGGGGGAAAAGTTGAAAGAGTCATTTTCTTCTAGAAAACAAACATCTCCACTGATTCATATTCCGAAAAAAGCATGTCTTGCATAAAAATAGAGTAATTTGAAACATAGAAAAGGAAAAGAACTTACATTGAAGGTATTCCAGCCTGGAACAGAAAGAACTCCTTGAGGTAAAATTAAAGATGCATAACTGGAAGGGCCTTGCCATCGCGGACTGGGAATAAAGGAAGCCCTTGACCAATTTGCGCTTCCTCCTGGATATGACTGCTGACCAGGAGTTGGTGATTGAACAGTTGGGTAAATAGGGGAGCCACGCAGTGAGACCATCATATTAGTTGGTTGAGGATGGTGGAATTTACATGTATTTCCAAACTTGCATTGTCCAGTTCTTAAATAATAAGCACATTCAGTTTCACTCTGCACAATTGGGAATGTGGAGGAGAGGATGGACAAATAAATAATTTTAGCTTAAAAGAACATGCAACTTGACAAAGGGAGATATGAACTTAGATAGTTAGCACATTGGTTACCATTTTCGTTGCTTAGCTGCGTTCCTAATTTCTATTTGCTTTTCAATAAGCAGTGTTTAGATGCTAATTTCCTATGCCCGCTTGAAGTTAAAGGCATATAAATTATCTCCAAAGAGCTCTCAGACTTTCCCTTAATATCATATTGCTAAGAGTCATGACTGATTGGGGGTAGTTTTTTAATTCTCTTAAGCTGAGCCAATGAGAAGGTCTCCAGTCTCCAGTCTCTCTTTCAACGATTATTTTCTATTAGCTCTTCCATAAGCCGTGCTTAGGAACCAGTTTCCTATATTCTTTTGTAGGTAAAGGCATATAACTACTTATTACCAGCAAGTTCTCGAATTCTCCCTTATTCATCATTAGATATGACTGATTGGGGCATTTTATTTAAAATTCTTTCCAGCTGAGAACAATGGAGATGGTCTTCTAGTCTTAGTTCCTACTTGAAACTTTTCATCAACATAAGTGCTTCTCATCTCTACAAATATATATATGCACGAGAGTGATAAAGAACATACAGAAACTAACGAATTGCAAAAAGTTTGCTATGCATAAAAGGTAGTAGTTATATCCTAACCGGGCGAAGTGGATAGCCTATAATATTTAATGCAACTCTTCCAGCAATTCCAGCCTTGTCTCTAGGATGATGAAACTTGCACGTAGCCCCAAACTTGCAAGTTCCTGTCTTCAGGTAGTACTGGATTATGTCAAATGAAAATGTCAATTCCATACTCAACAATTAGGAAACACTCCACACTTTTGCCTATTTAGTGTCCGTTTCAAGTTATTATAAGAATTAAAGCATCCAAGAAACCGAAGAATGGAAGAAAAAATTTCAAAAAGTTAATCATCAAAGATCTATACCCAGGAAGACAATATAATATCTAAGCGAATCAAATTGGAAGGAAAATTACCTCAGTATTTTAAACCCAAGCTATACCAAAAAATAAGAATCCAGATAGTTATACACATAAGATGAGTTTGGTGTAAATCAGCCAAATTTCATCACTGAATCTGATGAAGAAAATTAGCACATCACATGTGCCACTTTTACAATGTAAATCAACAATTCTGGACAGGAATTCTGGATATGATTTTTTTTTTGTAACTTTTCATCCTATCAATGAAATTTTTTGTTTCCAATCAAGAAAAAAAAAAAAAACAATTCTGGATAGGATACACCTGTATCAAACATGCATCAAACTCCTTATCTAAAAAAAAATACTTGCATTAAACTGTTCACTCATGCAAGTTAACACAGCGCATTTTCTGTAAGGTCACAATTACTCTTCTAGAAAACATTTCATTACCCCTGTCTCAGAGAAACCTTAATTTTTGTTTCCACGATAAAAGATTTATTTTTTTTTTTCAAAAACAGAAAGAAAAAAAGAAAGTCGACATGTGAAAAACTTGAGTGCCCAACTTACAACACACCACAAAATTACAAGAAACTCTAGGTAAAAAACATGAACACCCAAATTCTCCTTTCTTCCCTCCCATCCAAGTACGTTGTCACATATCACACTAACTCATACTTGTTATATTTTCTCAACGAACATGGCTAGGAGCTTAATGATGATATGCAGGTTTTTTCTGGTAAACAAAAAAACCACTTTTCATTGATATACAAAGGTTGCAGAAGTAATCCACAAAAACACTGAAAAAAGAAGTACAGAAACCTTCCAGATTAAGAAGTCACACAAACTGCCAGAATCCAAACCGAAACCTCATAAATCCCCAATTTTTTTTAAAAAAGCTAGGAAAAAAAAGTTTTGCTCCAGGAGATATCGAACGAATGGAGACACGAAAGGTGTCTACAAATTAATGTCATAAGTGAGTCTCAAATCTGAGACCTTGAGAGAAGCATACCTTCAAAGTTCAAGTCCCAACCATTGTACCACCCCTTGGGGACCACAAACCCCCCAATTACCCCCAACTACAGTAAGATAATATCAAATGTTGATACGTAGATTAATAATGAATAAAATGGTAAGAGAAAATATATGAGGCATGTTGAAATATGTTATTTTATAGAAGTAGAGATAATTAAATAAGTACATGCCTGACATTCAGGTTGTCCAATTCTTTCCGGGAACTCCCCCTTCATTCTTGCAGTGGCGATAGCCTGAGAGTTAAGTATAGTAAATCACAAAATAAAAGAAAATAAAAGAAAGAAAAAAAGTGTAGTAAATCACAGAAAACTCCATCACAAGCTGATTAGTGAAACTTCCAATTATGAGATTCTTAACTACTATAGATGACTCAATGTTAACTTCAAATAGCAATTGTAATTAAGATTAAAAAATAATGTGTTTGTTTCTAGATTAAATGGAGCAAGCACATTATTTCTGGGAGAAATTTATTATGCCCTTAGTTCAGCACATATTCAAACAAATAAAAGGACGGTACACAGAAGGGCAAACCTGTTATACAAATAAAATGATTCCCCATCTTTACCTCGTTTATACAGTATGAGGTGTGTGAATGAAGGGACAATTAGGTTTATCAAGTCAATGTTACAATGAATTTTACCATTTTTAATTCACTTTTCATTTCTCTATCCGCTCAGTATAATGAACTTTAGGGAAGCTCTGTAGCAGTTCAGTTAGCATATTCAGAACAAAAATGACAATACACTTCTAAGTTCTATATGAACCTGATCTAGAACATAGTATCTTTCTTATACTTGTATCTATGTACCACACAAGCTTGCCTCCATGGCTACAAACACATTCATGGAAAGAGATTTATTTGATTGTGCCTAACCTGCTGCTCATTAACAACCGGAAGAGAGAATAATAAGCCTGGGTACACAGTACCAAATCAAATAGAAGGAATTATTTCCAAGGAGCAAAAGGAACTGGAAAATATTTATTCTGACTTTATATCTGAATGTAAATCAACCGAATACTGTTTAGCCTATAGTGTTTACTCTACCAATTAAAATAAATTGAAAACAGATCAGTAAAATAAAAAACTGAATGGATCACATTTCTGCTTATACCAGCTCTCTATTAGGCGGATGATTAAATCTACATGTAGCTCCAAATCTACACAGGCCAGTTCTGATGTAATAAGAACAGTCCGGCTCTCCAGGTCGCACGGGATAAGATCCAGATCCCATTATTTCACCTGATCCCAAGTTCATTGGCCACAGTGCATCTGGTACAATATTAGATAAGTAAATCTCACATCTTAAAAAGAATAATAGATAAGAAAACTGAAGGGAGATACAAAATGAAGAACGTAAAATAGCAAGGGAAAATCAAAATTCAGAACTTGATAGCTATTCTAAATACATGAAGCTCATGTTTTAACAAGCAGTGAAGCACAAATACAACCAAAGTTATTAATTCGTAAATCGAAATGGATATCGAAATTAAAATTTAGTTCATCGTGTATTTTAACATATCATATATCGTGAGTTTTGATTTTTACTAACATGTAAATAGAAATTATTTGTATATATATATATAATATAAGTAAGAATGAAATCTAATATATGGTTTTTTATAAAAAAAAAATGTTTGATTGCACTTCTTATATTCTTTAAAACAAACTCGATTTTACCTCTCTTAAATTAAAAAGCTCTTTAATTATCTCTAAGTCCCAAAAACAAGTTGGGCCTCTCAACTTCAATTAATCCCAAGCCAATCAAAAAATGAAAGAATCTGTCCTCGTTTATTTCATTCCAAGTTCCAAAATCAAAACCCTAAACTCACTTTACCATTTCACCTTCCCTATGACACTATGTGTTCGTAAGACAACTTCTCATTTTCTTCTTCAAGTTTTGTTTTTACAAATTTTCTTCTTCATCTTTAAGCCCTGTTTTCTGCTTGTTTTTCTTTTTCTTCTTCTTCTTCAAGTTCTGCAGCACCTTCTTATTCAAGTACTTTATGGTCTGATTTCAAATTTCAAAAGAGTCAAAAGTCCTGCCACTTTTATTCCTTCTTGAGACAAACTAGAATCGAATTGGAATGATTCGTTTCGTTTACTGCGACTCAACATAATAAATGAACGATACACACATTTACAAGTAAAAAAATACGATCTGGCTTGCAATTCATTTTGACTCATAGGAAAAAACTTGAATATCATACAGAGTCTAACAACATTGCATAACAACTAAAAGAAGGTATGACAAACGTATGTTTTGGAGAAGCAATGGAGAAAATTCATAATTCCAAGTGGAATAAGGAATTCAAGAAGATAAATAGAAAGAAAGCCTGGGTGACAGACAAAAAAACGCATGACACCCAAGCCCCGAGGGCCAAGGTAGAATAGTCACATTCCACAATTGCATCCTTGTGGGGCAATACTGCAGAGTAAAACATACTAATACATCAAAACTTCTTTTTTTTATTGCCTACAAGTGTTGAATTTAAAACACTCTTTTCCCGTTTCCTTTGCCAATTGACTTCCGCAGTCATAACAGATTACATTTTGAACAAAAGAATGTTAATACAAGTTCCAATATAGCTTGAAGGAAACACAAGACACTAAAAGAGCTTGCCAATGAATTGGTACCTAATTCACCAAACTATTCGAAGGGAAAGAAAGGCGGTGAAATATTTTCTCATCCAAAAAAAAAAGAAAAGAAAGGTGAAGTGAAGATTTATGCCATCCAACATATGATTTTCACCATCGAAGTTGTTACCGCCCTTGGCAACTTCAAATAGAGTTTGGAAGGATACTTTGATGGACTTCATCGAGAGATTACCGAAATCAAATGAGATGGACACTCTTCTAGTAGTTACCATCAAAATGAGCAAATATGAGGATTGTATACCTCTTAACACCCATTTTCTGCCAAGGATGTGGCTGGGTGTTTCATCTGTGAAGTAGTTTGCTTACATGGGTTCTTGTAATCCAATGTTTCAGCTCATGACAATATATTTATCAATCAGTGCTAGCATAAGTTATTCTGAATGTAGAGCCCGAAGTTGAAAATAAGCATGGCTTATCATCCTAAAACGGATGAGAAATCAGAGCTAAGTAATCGATGTTTGGAGACTTATTTTTACAATATATGGGGGTGTGGGATTCGAATCCATGACCTCTTAGTCAAAGACTCATGGGTCATACATCATACCAACCAAGCTATCCACTTGTTGCTGATGTTTGGAGACTTGCACTTTTTTGTGTAGAACAACCAAAGAAATGGGAGTAGTGAATTTCATGGGCTAGGTATTGATACAATATGGTGTTTTATGTGTCGATTCAAGCAACATCGTTCAATATAGAGTAGGGATGAAAACCACTTCCTTTAATCTCGCATGGTGACAAGAAGGAGACGAATGGCTCATTGGAGCAACAATTTATTGCCCAAGATTTCACACTAATAATTTTGAAAGACAAATTATGTATCACACAAGAGAGGATGAAAAAAAACAGGTTGATAAGAAGTCCCAAGATGCTGAGTTATTGATTGATGATTGAGTTTGTCTAAAACTAAGATCTTATCGACATAAGTCCTTGGCCAAGATAAGATGCAACCGATAACCCTCCCCCAAAATCCATTAGGCCTTACAAAATTATCAATTGAATCGGGGCAGTAGCATACAACCTGGAATTACCTCCTAGATCTTCCATCCATGATTTATTTCATGTGTGATGTGTCCCCGTTGAAGAAAGTAATCGGTCCTCAGACCATTGAGTAAACAAATCCCCCCATGTGCTCATTGATGATTGTGAATGGCAATCAGTGCTTGAAGACATATTGGTTCTCCATTGGAATGATGATAAAGATGAAGAGGAATGCTCATCAAAGTCTTGGTCATCCCATATTCTGTAATGGATCATGGGAATCGACAAGCTTTTCTTTTTTTTTTTGATATCTGTGACTGTCCGGGCCAGCTTTCGCGCACCTCGACTAATGTCACGGGCATACCGCCTGACCCTACAACATTTGGTTGCCAAGGAAACCCATAGAGATTAATTAGAAATTAATTCCTAGGTAGGTGGCTACCATGGGGTTTGAACCCATCACCTTATGCACCCCAAGGCTCTCTTTGACCAATTGAGCTACCCCATGATGGTTGAATCGACAAGTTTTATCGAAGGAGAATTTCCATACTACACCTTCAAGACAAGGTGTCTCTGAACCCAAGGGAATTGTAAGGCTCTCGATCATCCATACTTACAAGCATAAGAGTAAAATAGAAAAGTAGCTGCTCCTTTTTAATTCTATTATTTGTGTGGGGCTGAAGTCGTGGTTTCCTCAGAGAGTCTTATTGTTGGAGGTGTAGTATTTAGTGGCTAGTTGCCTTGGGATGGAGAGAAAACAACACTCTCTAAGTTGTTGGAGGCGTCTATTGTTTTCATGCTCTTGTTCCTTTTGATATTGCAGCTTGTCAATGATCATATCCCTTGCTGAATATCAGAGAACTCTTGATATATCAACAAGGATTATTCCATATTTGTTATCTTGTTGTTCTTGGGAACTTTTTTGTGTGCTTGAAAAGGTAATCGGTATCAGATACCTTATAGAAGCCATAGTTTGAAATAAACTACTATAAGGAGTAGAGAGAGATGTTTAAAAAGTTGTAGAGATTGAAAGTTTCCTAGTTTCTAAATGGTTTTTTTATTTTATTTTTGTTACCAGACATGCATCTTTTATTCAGAACAGTGAACGTGTAAAGAGGCTGCAATTGCCTTACCACCGAATGGGAAACCTCAAGTCTAAGTTCCTTCCCTCACATTTCCTATTAGAGTAGCATTTATCCACCAAAATTCTTCAATTAGGCAGTGGCCCTAACACAGAAACCTTCCTCTCCCCGGGAGACGAAACAATATTCAATGCCTCCAACCAAAAATCTATAACCTTATAGTTTTCTTTTGGAATAAGAAACAAATTTATTGATAAATGAATTGAAGGAGTTAAAACTTCAAGCACCTATAGGTGATTGGATCAAAGACCTCCAAATCTATAACCTTACAGTTAGGGACTAGAGCAAAGCCAAATAAGTAGGAAAATAAATCCACATTCAAGGCACATTGAACCTCCTCCATCTTCTAACATATATGAGGTTGCAGATATATGAACCATCTATTACTCTAAAGTTCTTCAGCCAAGAATTTTGATATAGACAGACATCTTATTTTCCTGTTTTATACATTTTCTTTCTTCATAAAAACATTTTTCATTTCCACCCCCAAGAAAATGTATAAATCTCAACACCCATGCCAATACTGTGGTACTCATTTATTTTCTTATGATTCCCAATCACATTACATTCTAAAACGAACCCATAACTTCAAGGGACAAACTCAACAACAATCCAACTCCTTAACTCAAAAACTTTACCACAAAAGGCAGAAACAGAAAACAACTGGTATAAGATGGATCAGCCAAGACATATCATACAGAAATTCTCTAAAATTAACAAAAATAAATAGCTATCGAATTGCAAAATAACATTTCAAAAGGATTAAACCATCATGAAAGCAAGCATCGTGCCTTCGATGGAGATTTCGGGGGCACAAAGATAAGAACCCGAAATTATTTCAGAAATTCAATTCAACTCAGTCTCTTCCTCAGAATCATTAAAATCTAAGAACCCAGTAACGAACATGAACAAAAAAGTAGCACACAGAACCATACATCACAGATCGAAAAGAAAAAACCAATCCTACACATGGGAAAAGTAGAGAATTAGGAACAAAACAAACAAAGAGGGTATATCTGCAAACGGAAATGGATCATTGAAATACAGAAACCACAAAACCCCACATGAACAAAAAAGCAAAAAACAGAGTAAAAAACCAGCAATCTGCGAAAGGGAGAAAAAAGGGGGAGAAAAGAAACAATGAAAACGATACCGAAATTAGCAAGAGAACCTTCGCGCAAAGAAGGCGCAATAGCAGAGGAATGGCCCTCCGTGACAGACATCGGAATTCCAGAATCGTACTCCATTACAGAGGAACATGGTCCTGAAATCACCGCCCCATCGAAACCCACAACCAAATCCCCATTCCAGCCACAACCCACCACCAATTTGGATCAAAATCGAAACCCCACAACCAAATTTCCTCCCCGAAAGCAAAAATCACAGAAGAACGGGGTCGATTGATTGATTGATCGATCGATCGATTGGGGATTTTTGCGGAAGTGGGTTTTTTAGAGAGAGATTGAAAAGGGGCGTTGTGTTCTCCTCTCCACACAAAAAAACTAAAAGGAGAGAGAAATCGAGCAAAGCATCCGTCCCTCCATTGTTGGTGACGATTTTTGGAGAGGAAAAACGGACGACGAAGATTGCAACACTCTCGCGATTACAGGGTTTGGGAGCAACTCTCGGTCTGGTTCCGCCACGTTTGACAGATTCCTGCTATCGTTTTAGCCTTTTTCTTTTTCAGTGGTGGAAGTGCAAAGAGAAGTGATTCTGTAAGAACATGGTGGGTGGATGACCCACGCGACTCCTTCTCACGCGCTCCCCTGCGCGTTCGAAACAAAATCATTAGCAGACTGAACCGAACCAAACCAAACCGAACTGAACCAATTTAATTGTTAAGAATTTATGCATGATGTGGTATGAGTTTGTTACATTTGTTACTACTTATTTATGTATGCTTTCTATATGGATCTTAAATGGTCCATATTTGATTTTTATGACTTTATACAATGATCAATACCTTTAAAAAAAACTTACCCTTTCTATGACTATATGGATCTTAAAAAAAAAAAAGTTGTTTTTTTATGAGAAATGTTTTTGATATATTCAAAAAAAATTGAACATTAGATTAGATTCAAAACTGAACCAAGCGAATTATAAAATAAAATAATAGGTATGTAATTTATTGGATATTGAATCAGATCTATTTTTTGAAAATTGAAAATATCGGTTCGGTTGTCGATTTGGTATAAAACAGAAAAACTGAACCTAAATCACCCATATCGCCAACCCACATCTTTCTTCCAGGTTTGCCCCAATCTATTCTCTTATATTTTATTTCCCTCCTTTTCTATTTCATTCAACCAAATTTATAATTGCGAAAATTTTATATTAGGTTCATGAAAATGATTTGAAATTCTTCTAACACTTCTGTCATTTCTAGATGTGTCTACGGGTGAAAAATAAATCAATAGGTCTGTTCGATTTTTCAAAAGTATATTGGATATATTGGTTTGAAAGTGCAGAAAACCGATTTTTTTTTTTTGTTTGGTCTTGTTTCATATAGAAAAACCAAAAATTAAACCGAACCTAACTGACCATATAAATAAGAACTAAAAACCCTAACGGTATGGGGCACCAATTTAATTTATCATATATAATAGATTATGATAAATTGTGGGTTATAATAAGGTGTGTTTTAATGACATGTTATTATAATAGGAGTTATGATAAACTGTATTTGAGAGTCACATTTTTATAACATGGATTAAAAAAAAAATTGTATTTGTTAGACTATTTTTAAGAAATGTTTGCATATTTGTCATCAAATCAAAATAATTACAATTTTTAATTTTTGGAATTGTATTTTTCACAAAATCCCATATTACCTCGACGATATTAATTGCGTTTTTTATTTGTATTTAAAGCCATTAAATTTGAAATCACATTTATAAATAATGCAATCTAATAACTTCCTTTTTCGTTAATTTCATAATCATAGTAATTAATGTCTTTTATTTCAATTTTCATTTCTCCATTATCTCAAATTCTCAATACGTTTTTCTTTCCTCCTCACTCCATTTTCGTCATATCTTCTTCATTTCATTATTGTTGTTCTTCATTTGCTCGCCTGTTTGATTCCTTCTCGGTTTCTTCTTGCCACATTCATTCCACCATATTGTATTGTCTGCTCGCAAAGTTTACTCCAGTCCATTTCTCACACTTATTCCAAGATCTTTTTTATGTATTTTTTTGGAAAAGAAAGCAGCATCCTACTCTTCAATTGTCCACACTCATATTCAGATATGTCACAGTCGATAGAGTATGGTATGTACTTTTCCGTATATGTTTTAGTTTCTTTTCATTCTCAATTATTATTGTTCCAATCTGTTCATTTTACTCACATTTATTTTCATTCTCAATTATTACTGTTTCAATATGTTCATTACCTCATGATGTATTATACCGTACATAAATTAGTATTCCATATTTATTTTGAAGACTTTTTAATGTATGATGTATTTCCATTCGTACACATTATCATTTTTATTTATTCAACAATTGAACACCATACATATTGTATATATTCAGTAAGTATTGTTTTATTACACTGTACATCAACTTGTACTGTATAGTTTACACGTATTGTTTAAACATGTTGTAGGTTCATCAAGCATCCCCCTCCGTATTGCACATGGTGGTCAGTGGGTATACGTGTGTTTTTCAACAATAGAACACCATGACATACATTATGGTGAACATGAATAGTTATACGTGTGTTTTATACGCATTGTAGGTTCAACAAGCATCGTTTGATTACACTGTACATAAATATATACCGTACAGTTTATACGTGTGGTTTAAACACATTGTAGGTTTAACAAGCATCCCCCTCCGTATTGCACATGGTGGTTAGTGAGATGAACTGTACTAAATTTGTACCGTCGATCTCGAAAGGTCTGTAAAGCATCAAATGGTATGTTCGTGCGCGCGTCAAAACCAGAATGAACATGACAAGAAAACAAGAAGAAGAAGAAGATTCTAACGGCGTCGCAAGTGAAAGGACTGTATTGTTTAGAATGTGCAGAAGATCGGAAGGTCTGGTCGGAAATCGTGCTTTTGAGAACAAAAACCCGGTCGTCGTCGGAAGATGAATAGTTGCTTTCGCTTTTCGGCAGTAAAAGGAAAAATGAAAAATGAAAAATCTAAATGAAAAAAACTGCCGCATTTATTAGGAGGTAAATGTCAATCATGTGCACACGTGTTTTCGTTGTGGTGGGATGAAAGTTTTTAAACTTCCAAAAAATGATACGGTTGGAGAATTCAAAATCGAGGGTATATTGGTAATTGTACAATTTTCGTATTTAACAAATTAAAATGAGATATTTCTTTTTGCTAATATTTTCAAAATAGAACAAATTTGCAATTACTTTCTACAAATTGCCTAAACATGCAAAAAGCTAAAAAAAAATCCTTAGTTTTATTTATTTTGTTATAACTTTATTTTTTCTTTTTTCTTTTTCGAGTACAAGTTGAAGAATGAAATTATAAATACTGATTTCAAAGATCGAACATGTGATATGATTGTGGGTGGAAATGAATTAACACTAAAGCCATAACTAATTGCTACCGACCTATTGAGGGTGTGAATATTTAATGTAATGTTGTTAATTATATAATTAAATTTAAATATAACGGGAGCAAATGATGTTGTATCTAAAAAAACAAAATACACATGTTTGTTATTGTAGTTAGATGAAATGTTGTACTCTTAGATAAGATGTCATTATTTATAGAGTTTTTGCGGGAATAGACCAAATTGATAAAATATTTACAATACTAGACAAATTTGAAAAAATGTAGAAACCGTAGTCAAATATACGGTATAAAGTAATACTTTTTATACTGAATAACTAATACATAATATAATATAACGAGTATTATTTATATTGTATATTTGACTATGGATACTAAATATTTTCAAATTTGCCTAGATCTGTAATTATTTTGTAAAACTGGACTTTCCAGTATAATTTCTCTTATTTATATTGGTAACTAAATCACTGTCGTAATAGTTTCATTGTTTGGTTGTAAATCAGTTCAAAACCAATATCACAGATTCAATTCATAGAATCAGTATTTGTAATCTTTTTCCCCCTACTTATACTAAAAAAAACTTATGAATTGGAAACTAAAGTTAGAATATATCTTCGATTTAAACAATTTATAATGATTATGGGTTTTAAAAATGTCCAGAAATTCTTTTACAAGCTACAAACGGGCGGCTCTGTTCTTTGGATTGAAAAATGTCCAACTAGAAGAGGCTATTGCGCAGAATTTCATAGAATTGCACTCAATGGAGCTTCGAACAAGATTATTATTCCTAAGGGAAACGATGGTAGGGGATGGTCAGATTTTCACAGGAGCATCAAAGTTTTTAATGAAGGAATTGTTCTTAAAGCCGACAACGCGATTAAATCTTCCAACCACTCGCCATCTTCATCAAAACCATTAAAGGAGTCATTTATTAGCAATGAAGTTAAACAGAGCAATGTATGGAATAAAGGGAAAGTTATATTGAGCCCCCAGAACGAACGACCGAAAGAGAATAGCATTGATTATCTTCTCCCCTTAAACCTCTCCACTTCCTTCTTAATACAGAGAGAATGTTTTCATGAGACATGGAAGGACATCAGAGAAGCATTGAAAGAAATCGCAATGGTTGACGTCGCCATCAGTCCTCTGTTACCTGATAAAGCCCTTCTTGCTTGCGAAAACAGAGAGCTATTTGCTACTCTTGCTCGGGCTGGCGACTGGTTTAAAGTTGGTAAATACAATGTCCGATTTTGGGATTACGACTCGAAGGTGCTACTAAGCAATCCGGTGGTTCCATGTTACGGAGGATGGATTCATGTGCGCGACTTACCATTGGATTTATGGTCTATACAGAGCTTCAAATCGATTGGAGACGCTTGCGGAGGTTACATTGAGACTGCTCAAAAGACTCTCACAAGATTGGATATGATGGAGGCGAATCTTAAAATCAAAGAAAATCACAATGGTTTTATCCCAGCAGAGGTCAAAATACTCTCATCGTCATATGGGGAGGTTACTATCAAGATTGATCCATTTTTTGAAGAGAAAATTCAAAACGGCTATCTACAGAGCATCCATGGAAAAATTCCGGCAAACACTACAAGGGCTTCTTCATCACGTGCCACCGTCTGGGAATGGGTTCCGGTGACAAAGAAAAAGAGCGGCAAAGTTATCGATGGCGACAGGTCTGTACCCCTATCTTTACCTTCTTCTTCTACTTTTGCGGCTATAGACCCTGAAACCTTCCCTGACACAACAGACCAACCCTCTCACTCTTCCCGCCCAACGAACCAATTTAAAAACCAAATAGACCAACCCAACCAGCCAAGCCATGGACCCCACCAAAAACCATACCCACCCAACCAGATTTCAAACCGAAAAGCCCAACCAAACCAGAACTCCAACCAAGAAAGCCAACCAAACCAATCCTCTGGGCCCCACCACGAAATTATCGAAACTCCATCGTCCTTGGCCATCCAAATCCATTCACCTCAAAAAACCATCTCCGTCCGTACTAAGCTGCCATCTATCTACCCCAAAACATCCTCTCCAACCTTTAAACCCATCGTCATCGACAATCAGCCATCTTTTCTCATCACTGGTAACTGATGCTCATCATCTGTTGTTTATCCTTCAAACGTCTCGGAAATTGGCTGTTCTTCACCTGGAGATACCCCTCACAGTGAATAGAGAATGACCATCCATCAGGAAGATGCCATGGCTGACCTTGAATCCTTTTTTAAGGAGGGTTATGATAAGCAACATGAGCCAATTCCATTATGTATTGACAACTCCTTGGTTGAACAGAGAGCTGCTATATTATCCGAGGAAACTTTATTGGCTTGGAATCAGATTTTAGAGGTTGACATTCCACCGAAAACAGCAGCTTTGATTCCTTTCTTCTTTCCTTGGCTTGAAAAGAACAAGTTATACATCGCTACTATGCCATCAAACAAGGGACAGAGCACATTGCAGAAAAAACAGAGAAGCTGGAAGAGAGAGCTTGATGGCCTAAAATCCTCTATTAATTATGATTGCATTTCTGTGCAAAAACAGAATAATGGGCCATCTAATTGCACATGAAGATTATAACCTGGAATGTGAGAGGTTTGGGACACTGGAAGAAGAGAGCATTGATTAAAGACTTCATGAAACAACACAACCCTGCTATTTTGATCATACAGGAAACAAAGAGACCATTGATGGACAGAAATATCATAAAATCTATCTGGAGCTCAAGAGGATTAGCATGAAGTGCATTAGATGCTGTTGGATCCTCGGGGGGAATTTTGATGGTTTGGAATGAAACCATCTTAAAAGATGCCCAAATCATCAAAGGTAAATTTACAGTCTCTGTTAAATTTGTTTTAGCTGATCTGTTTGAGATGTGGATTACAGGAGTTTACGGTCCTAATGAGTATAGAGAAAGAGAGATGTTGTGGAAGGAATTAGATGAATTAAATTCCAAATGTAATCCAAATTGGATTATTGGAGGAGATTTTAATATCACCCGGTGGACGTGGGAAAAGTCGGCTGCAGGGGTACCAACCAGAGGAATGAAGATTTTTAATTCATTTATTAGCAAATCTGGCTTGACGGACATCTCATTATCAAATGGATTATTTACGTGGACGAACGGTCGACAATCCCCGACCATGACTCTCATTGATAGATTCCTAATCAAAGGAAGCATAGAAACAAAGTTTGAATCGGTTACAGCTAGAAGACTTGAACGCATTACTTCTGATCACTACCCAATTTGTTTGAATTTGGGAAAGGAACGGTGGGGGCCCTCTCCTTTTCGGTTTATGAATTCATGGATGGATCATCATGATTTTCGACCTTTTTTTGAGAAGTGGTGGACTGAAAATGATCTTCTTGGATGGCCGGGTCATGGTTTTATTACGAAGCTGAAATCTCTCAAGCAAACTATTAAGTTATGGAATCAAGAGACCTATGGACACCACAAAGCTAATTGTTTTATTCTGAAAGAAAAGATTGCCTCTATAGATGCTAAGGAGGAATTGGGCGACTTGAATGAAGATGATTTGCTGTTGAGATGCAATGCAAAGGCTGAATTACTTGAGGTTGTGGCTAAAGAAGAAGCGCTTTGGATTCAAAGAAGCAAAGCTCATTGGCTTCTGTTAGGAGATGAAAACACCTCCTTCTTTCATAGATGTGTGGCTGCCAATAGAAGGAAAAACACGATCATTGAATTATCATCTGCGAATGGGGATAGTTTGGTGAAAGATTGTGAGATTGAAGCATAATTTCTTTCTTTTTATAAGAAATTATACTCCAAAAATCAGAATAGAGCTCCTTTCCCCCATATCATCGATTGGAGTCCCATCTCTAATTCTCAGAGTAAAGATCTTGAAATCCCATTCACAGAGGCGGAAGTGCTGCGGGCTGTTAATGATTTGGGTTGTAATAAGACTCTTGGACCTGATGGATACACTGCTGAATTTTTTAAAAAATCGTGGAACATTCTTAAGAAAGACATTCTGAAAGTGTTCG
>JBBMEF010000008.1:4653330-4676734 GCA_037832685.1 Sicyos baderoa | reverse complement strand
TGATGGAGTCTATCAATCTGATTTTGATAGATTTGCAAATATTTTCAAAAAGTTGCTATTTACTCAATTTTTTTATTAATATACATGCAAATTCCTCTTATTTTTTTTTTAAAAAAACAGAGATTTCAACCTTGAAAATAAGAATTTCCATTATCCAAAAAAAGAAAAAGGATTCTCAAATTTGAAAAGTCATTTAGAAAATAAAAAATAATAAAATGTAAAGTGAAAAGTAGGGTTTGAATGAGCAAGAAAACGACGGCGTATAATATTCTCCGTGAAAAAACCGGCATGGCCTCCGGTTTCCTTTTTTTTTTTTTTTTTTATTATTTTCCAGTTGCGAAGAGGGTTGAATGAATTGAAAGAGATTTTTGTATAAATTCTTTAGATTTACCATTCTCAGTAATCGCTAAGTTTTCGCACATTTTTCGATTCTTCATCCTTGCTCCGATTCCCTGCAATTTCTTCTGTTCTTCAAATTCAATGAGGCTTGAAGTGAACGGAAGCGATTCCGGCGATGTTCTTGTTCCTCCTCCGAATTTCTCCATGGTCGAGGATGGCGTTTTCCGATCCGGGTTCCCTCAGCCCCCCAATTTCCCCTTCCTCGTTAACCTCAATCTCCGCTCCATTATGTTCGTAAATCCCTAATCCCTAATCCCTAACCCCTCTTTCTCTTTTCTTGATCTTCTCTGCCTTTTCTGCTTTTTCGCATTTGGTTCTGTTTGCATTGCTTTATCATGTTTTTGGTTGCGTTTTCGATTCTGGGTTTTTCTTGTTTTCTGATTTTTTTTTCTTTTTTGTTCAATTTGGTTTGATTGTGAGGGTGGATGACTAGATTTGTACTGGGTTTCTCGGATTTCATGAGGATTTTTTTTTTTTTTTTTTTGTGTAATTGAAGATTGGGGTAGTTGGAGTTGTTAATTGGCAATTTAGATTGATTAAGAGGATATGGTGAATGTGTGAGTTTGTTGTGGGTTTGTGGTGATGATTGGGGGAGGTTTAATTTCTTTGTTGGAATTTTTTTGGTATTAGGGGTGGATTTGTGGAGTTTGGAATTGGTAATTAGCAATTTAGATTGATTAAGAGGATGTGAAGAATGTATGAGTTGGTTTTTGGTGATGATTGGGAATCAATTTGGGTGGTTAATTAGCAATTAAGATTCATTGAGAGTATGAGTTTGTTGGGAGGGATTGAATTTGAAGGAACTATAATGTGTTTATAACCCTATTTTGTTTGTTAACAAGCTGTTTAGACCGGTTCCTGTTAATAAAATGAGAATTGGTTCTTGATTACAACAAGAGATTCTTGATTGAATCTGATTTTGATTGCCTTTTTGAATCAGATACTTGTGTCCAGAGCCCTACCCAGAGGAGAATTTGGTGTTTCTTAGAGCTAATAACATCAAGCTTTTTCAATTCAAGATTGAAGGGACCAAGGTATTTTGATCTTCCCTTTCCTTTTATTTTTCCATCAAGAAAACTTGATTGTGTTACATATGAATTTCATGGTTATAATCAGTGATCACTTGAATTGTAGGAGCCATCTGTTTTGATTCGAAAGGAAGCTATCCTCGAGGCCCTAAAAATCCTAATTGGTATGCTTAATTTCATCTCCATACTAACTTCCTGTTCTTCTTTATCATTGTTTTTTCCATCAAAAAACTTGATTGTGTTACATATGAACATCTTCCAATATGTTTGTTATATTATCTTTTGTTTTCAGATGTTAGGAATCACCCTATTTTGATCCACTGCAAGCGTGGAAAGGTTTGATCCTTATCCTATCCATGCTGTTTAACGATATATCAGTGTACTTTATATTGGCCCGTTTGATAACGAATTGGTTTCTTAGGCCGTGTTTCTGATGATTATTAAGTTCATAAAAACTACTGAAACTATCATAATTTTACTTTTCTGAGTTCTTATAAGTTGCATAGAGATTGTCATTGTAGTAAGAAGAAAGTTGTCTTCCAAGTCTTAGATAGCCTTTCTCTTATCCACATTGCAGCACCGAACAGGCTCGCTCGTCGGTTGCCTGAGAAAGTTTCAGAACTGGTGTTTGTCTTCAGTGTTCGAGGAGTACCAGCGATTCGCAGGCATGAAGTCGAGGGTGACGGATCTACAATTCATCGAGACATTCAACATTGCCTCTCTGAGGCAATGTGTTTACAGCATCATATACCAGTACCAAGGCTACAACTCAAAAAAGAGGAGGCTGATGTATAGAGAAGAAAATTTGCAGAAACCCCAAAAAACAGCAGTTTAGTTAAAAAAAAAAAGAAAAAAAGAAAAAGAAAGATCAACCTCATTCCACACAAGAACAGAAACTTCTTGCATTAGAAATTCTTGTCCAAATGTAGTCTTTGGTTAACCATTTTTAGGGTCCCATTGATGCTTAGTTCTTTTCTTTTCTTTTTTTCCTTTTTATGAATGTGAAGAGAAAATCAACAGGAGAGTTTTATGGAACTATTCTTTCCTCAGTCCATAGGGGCTCAAGGATATCTTCATCTGATTGGTTTTTTTTTTTTTTTTTTTTTTTTTTTTTTTTTTAATGTATATATGTATTGAGAGTTAGATATTTATACAATTTGTTTTCCCTTGGTGTTTAATTATTAACTTATTGTAATTAATTTGAAGTGATTTTTTTTTTTAATGCCCACTATTTGATTTCATCAAATTGATTTACTCAACCAACTAAATTAATCAATAATCATGGGTTGGCCTCTAGCAAACTCAAGAGATTCAATCTATAAATAATACACACATCACCTAAGAAATAATTTAATCATATAATTTTTTTTTTTTTTTTTTAAAAATGTGAAATCAGAAATGTGGCAAGGTCAAAGTTGTTCTCTTGGATTTGTCAAGATGCCGAATAAAGGATGAAGAAAACAAGTAACCTTCAAGTGCATGTACCAAATTCACTAAATAATTATTGGCATAAAAAACATTTTCTTAGAGAGACGACCTGCCGATATATTAGTAATATTTGGAAAGGTTATTTATTTTTCTGAAGAATATTTTTTTGTTTGTTTTGGATATTAGAATTTGAATAAGTTGTGTTGACTTAGATTTGTATAATTATTATTTCAGATGAGTTCATATAATTTATCTTAACCATAAAAAATATTTAAAATTAAATCAGTATGTTTCGTCACCTTTTGAATTTGAAACAAAGATAATAAAAAAGTAAAGGTTGGAAAAACCTTACATTAAATAACCTATTGAATATAGTGTTTTACTTGATTTCACTCTAATTTAAAGCATGTTTATTAAGGTTTATGTGTCTAATTGACACGCCAACAAAAAAAGAATCGCAATATTTTGTAAAATTTAGGCTCCGTTTGATAATTATATTGTTTTTTGTTTTTTATTTTTCAAATTTAAACTTATTTTAAAAGCTATTTTTTTTGTTTCTAAATTTTGGTTTGGTTTCTACAAATATAGGTAAGTTGTAGATATATAAGTAACAAAAAACATATAATAAGGTAGTTGTTGTAGACTTAAATTTCAAATATCAAAAAAAAAAAAAACGGTTATCAAACGAGACCTTAGTAAACCTACCGCTATAGATTCGATTCTTATCTTCATAAATGTTGTTGAATAAAAAAAAAGTAATGTATCTAATGGACATGGATGCCGCACATTTTAGTACACAAATTAGGATATCATCCAAAGTAAAGTGCAGGTTTCGGCTTTTATAATATATTTATGCTTTAATGTAATTAAAATTTTATTTATAAAAACAAAGAATAAACACCTCATAATAAAGCTCTATTAAGTATAAGACTATATGTGGGGTTGACTGAACCGATTGAAAACTATTTATTCAAACTAGTTGATTGATCGAACATAATCAATTCTAACTTGTTGTCGTTCCACATATGTTCTTATATTTAATGATCGAATACAATCATTAAGTATAAGACTATATGGGGGTTGACTGAACCGCTCTTGATCTTTCTCTCAAATCTCAAATCATCGTCGTTTCAATACTATTTCATTTGTTTCAATCAATTTCACTGATTGTTTTCAATCACTTGAATTGATTGAATCATATTAGTTAAACTAATTAAAATCTATTAGCTTAACTGATTGAAAATTATCAGATGAACTGTTGCAAGACAATTAGCTGAACTAATTGATGACTATCAATTAAACTGATTGAAGACTATCAATTGAATTGATTTAAGATTATAAGTTGAACTTATAATTAAAGCATGTGCACAAGAGGACGTTGAAGAGACAAGACTTAAGCAGAGTACTAATTTGATCATTTGAATGACTAGATTCTTAGAAACGTTATTGAAATCGGAACGAAAACGATCAAATAAATTTATATCCTTGTCATACAGTGTCAACGATTTCCTTCTATCATTGTCATCGTTTGCCTTTAATTAATTTTCAAAAAATAAAAAAAAACAGAAGCTATCGACAAATTGATTGAAGCCTATTAACAAACTGATTGAAGGTTACCAATGATTAAAGTTTATTAACTAAACAAATTGAAGATTATCCGATGAACTGATTGAAGCGTGAATATTTTGGGCATTTTAGATGGGCAAGCTCATTTTTCTACTACATATGTAATAAAGGTGCTACTGATGGTATTTCTTTGAGTTTTTTTTTTTATTTTTTATTTTATTTTACATGTAAATAAAAAAATAATTTGTTCTTTGCTTTTTTTTACTCAATATACATTTAATACTATTTTGATTTTTATTTTTCAGTTACGATAGGATTTTTTGTTAATTGTTTTTAAGAAATATTGTTTTTCTCTATAAATATTAGAAACATATTCGCATATTCACATTTTGTTCATTTCTTTTACTAAAATTAATTATTAAATACTATTGAACCGATTTTGGAATAAAAATTCTTTAAATGTATCTTTAGAGACAAAGTTTAAAGTTTTTTTTGAGAGTACAAAGACTAAACTATTTAAAGATTAAAATGGAAGAAACTAAAAAGTACCCTGTCAAAATTAGTGATTTAAGGTTATTTTAATCTTTGACCATTTGTTGATAACTTTTTTATTATATTATAATAATTCGATATTTTAAACTGTGATTTTTGGATCGGTTCCTCTATTATGGATTTTGTTAATATTATAGAGCAAATTTATTTCATGAGAATAACTGTAACAACCCAACCTATTGCTAGTTAAGATATTGCCCGCTTTGCCCTACCGCCAAAAAGAAAAAAAAAACCTAATAAAAACGAACTGATCAATTTAATTATTTTATAACAATTTTGGATCATTCATTTTGTTAGGTTAAAAAATTGAAATATATGTGTTCGATTCAGTTTTTTATAAAAAGAACCAACATAAAAAACAAAACGAACATTTAAATTCTAAAGAAAAATCAAAATATATTGATATTAAGATTTGAAAATAGAACAAATTTAGATGTGAAATATGAAGTAACACATTATAAATATTACATAATTTTTGGAAATTACTGATTTTATTTAGTAAAATAAAAATCTTAAAGATGAAATCAAAATCGAACCAAATGAAAATTAATTTATCGATATCGTCAGTTTATTGATCCTTAATTCTAACTCCATAGTTAAAAAATCATAGATATTAATTCGGTGGTCGGTTTGACACAAAACCAATAAAAACCAAACTGAAATCAGGCATCCTCGAAATCCAATGACCCCATCACGTAGCCCATTGTAATTAGAGATGTCCACGGGGCGGGGCGGGGCCGGGGAATGCCCTCCCCGTCCCCATCCCCGCTAACAAAATTATTCCCCATTCCCACAAAATTCACCATTTTTTTTCGCGGGGATGAGGACGGGGATTCACCACGGGGAAATGACGGGGATTGGGTTCCCACGGTGAAAAATTCACCATTTTGTTTTTATTTTTTCCCTTTCTAATCTTAATTTTTATAAGTATTTTTAATAATATTTACTTAATTTTTCATGAAAAATATACATTAATTTCAATTTGATAAATAATAATGATAAAAAATTTGCATTTGAATAAATATTTTTACGAACAAAATACTATAACTAAAGATTAAATTAGTAAAAAGAGGGAAAAATAATATTTTTAAAAATAAAAATATAAAAATTAAATATAAACGGGGCGGGCATCGGGGAAACGGGGATGAGGAATGCATTCCCCATCCCCATCCCCATTTAGGTTGCGGGGAATTTTTCATCCACACTCACTCCCCCATTCACCGCCTAAACGAGGATTCACCGCCCCGTTTGGGGCGGGTCCCTGTGGGCCCTGGCCCCACGGTAAAAATGCACATCTCTAATTGTAATCCCCCTGCCCAGCCAATCTCACGTAAACACGGCCGCAGAGGATCGTGAAGAATACGAAATCAGGCACTATAAATAAGGCAAACGCCAATGATAGATTTCACCCGAGCTAGGGTTTCTCTCCGATCAATCATCGTTCTCCGTCAACAAGAACAGCGCATCAATCAATCAATCCGCCATGACGGGCAAGGCGAAGCCGAAGAAGCACACGGCGAAGGAGATCGCGGCCAAGATCGACGCCGCCACCACCAACAGAGGCGGCGGAAAGGCCGGAATCGCCGACCGCACCGGCAAGGACAAGGGCGGCCACGCCAAGTTCGAGTGCCCGCACTGCAAGGTCACGGCGCCGGACGTCAAGACTATGCAGATTCACCACGAGTCCAAGCACCCCAAAATCCCTTACGAGGAAGACAAGGTCACCAATCTCCACTCCGTTGCCGCCGAGCCCTCAGCGAAGCCCAAACCCGGCGTCAGAGGCAGCCTCAAGAAGTGATCATCTAATTAACGGCGATGCCTCAATTCTATGGTATTGGGTACTTTTGCTTTTTATTTTTATTTTTATTTTTCTATGTTCTGTGTCTCTGGTGCTGATGATGGATGATACTGGTTTTAACGTGTACGATGTTTGAGTAAAACTTATCCTATGTCCTTGGAGCTTGGGTCTTCTTTCTTGAGATTCTTGCAATTATGTCTATGTATATTACATAACAAACATGCTCATGTGGTTGTTATGGTAACAGATGGAGCTCTTCTTCTTCTTATTATTGCCCTGCTTATTATCATGTCATGTGTGCTGAATTTGTTTACATGTTCATCACTAGAATGTGTTTGTGATTTTTTCTTTGTTTTCAAAGTTAGAAAGTAAATTATGTAAAAGGTTGAATGGGATAAATCAAATGTCTCTTTTGTCAATTATGTAAGTTAAATGTTTGAATTTTCGATCGTTTGTATACGGCAGCTAGTTGAGGTTCGCATTACTTGTTAAACAACAATCTTTGAAGAGAAAAGTAGTTGTATCTTTCTGGTAGGGCATCACTGATTCTGCTTGTAGGCTTGCCTTCCTGTGATTTATTCGAAAAAAGAGTTTTACTAAGCCTAAACTATAAATTCTATGTGCTTAAGTTTTTTTATCAACTAAAAAGTAACATTCACTATCCCTTTGATTTTTTTTTTAAAAAATATTCTCACTTCAACTACCTTTATGAATGTTTATGTTGTGCTTTGCCTAAAGCTCGAATAGGTTATTGGGCCTAGAGCTTATGAAACACAGCTAAAGATAGCTGAAGTTTGGAACCAGATTGAAGGGGAAATATCCTTGTTGGCATTTCTGTGGTCTTCTTTATAAGTTGTAGTAATAAGTTGAGCCCTTTCTTTGAACATGTCTCTTGAGTTTTTGGGTTGGCCTTTCTCTTTCTTGACAGTTTTTTGTTATGCCTTATAAGCTTGGTTTTATATAGAACAAAAAGAACATCATCTGATGTTAGAATTTTACTCTCAGGTTAGAATTCCACTTTGATATCTTGTAACAGGTAAAATTGATTCTGCTTGTCTATTTGATAGACTTTTCTTAGTTTCTCTAACTCAGTTGGTTTCAATTTGGGGGGATGCTGATGACATGACATGGTTCTTCACTGTTTGGTTTCTTAGGTTCTTTGGTGCAGTTTGTCATTTATTTGGTGTCTGTCATGCCTGATTGAATGCCTGATTGATGCTTTCTGTTGCTTTTCACCTTTTCTTTTTGTGAATTACACAACTATTTGGGGTTGCAGGTGGGGGATTTGAACCCATGATGTCTTTGATCGTTGGGTGTACACTCTTATTTTAGGTCTAAAGCTGTATTCTGTGTATTAAATTTGAAGCTTAATCTATTTTGATTATTGAACATTAGGAAGATCAATTTTGTAATGGATGGACATGCATTGAATGTGACATAGAGTATTGATGTTGTAGGGATAAGCAGATTGTTGTGCGGAGCATATTTTAAAATGAGTGGCTCGTATGAAATAAGCTTGTGAAGTGTGTGAAGTGAAATGATTTTTTTATTTAAGTTTTATAATTGCATTTATAATTGTCTGTTGTCTTTGTGGGTCTTGATTGGTTTTGCTTTTGCCTTCTACACGAATCAGTTCTCTGTGATTTGATTTGTGGCCCCTTCTTTTGTTCTTGGATTTTTTAGATCAAGTAAAAGTATTTTTTACTCATTGCATTTTAATAAAAAAAAACCAATTCACTGTGTTGGAGTTAACTTTTGCCTTGTGACCTTGTCCATTGGTCAAGTTCTATTTTTAAAACCCTTGAGCTAGGTGAAACTATAGGTTACGTGTCTTTCTAGGAAGAGCTTCGATTCTCCATAGTGATCGAGGCTTTGGATCGAAAAGATTACTCGTTGTGCATGGTTAGTTTTTTCTTTGGTTTATTCTTTTGGTGTTGTCACACTCTGGTTTGTGGAGGACTAGTGTGTGGTCATAGTATAGGTTGTAATGTCTTCTTTGTTGGCTAATGAAAGTTTACTTGTGTTTCAAGTAAACACATATATATGTAATATGGATATATGGCTTGTAATAAGTTTGCATAAAACTATTATGAGTAGAGAACCGGGTGAGGTGAGAATTGTTTAGGTCTCGTTTGATATTATTTGGTTTTTTGTTTCTTATTTGTTGTTTTTGAAATTTAAGTTTATATTTATTAAAAAAAAAAAATTTGTAACGTGTACCATTTTGTTCACGATGTTTTCATCTCTCTTAAAAAAAAAAAAGTGAATGTTAACTAAATTTCATGAACAAAAATGAGTTTTTAGAAGAATATTTTTTCTGTTTTTAAATTTTGGTTTGATTTTTTAAAATATAGATATAATGTAAATATCGATTAAGAATAAACCTATGTTAAGATAGTTATTATAGGTTTAAAATTCAAAAATTAATAATTAAAAATAAAATAGTTATTAGATAGGAGCTACATTCCTGAATTAAAAAAAAAGCACATTTAGGATGACTCGTTGACTGACTGATGACACATAAATGTGTCTTCTATTTGTCTTATTATGCTAGTTTTGAGGCTTGAATATATGAACTAGTTGGGCAAGGAATTGAACACTAATTTTGGAAAATATATTCTTAATTTGGTTATGGACAACTTCATATTTCTGGATTTTTTAAGACAAA
This sequence comes from Sicyos baderoa, assembly GCA_037832685.1. Classification (NCBI taxonomy): domain Eukaryota; kingdom Viridiplantae; phylum Streptophyta; class Magnoliopsida; order Cucurbitales; family Cucurbitaceae; genus Sicyos; species Sicyos baderoa. The sequence continues at coordinate 4,667,295 of JBBMEF010000008.1, read as the reverse complement.
AAATAAGAATATATTTGATAATTGTTTCTTATTTTTTTTTTAAAAATTAAAATAAGAAACAAAACATGTTTCATAACTACTTCTTACTTTTAGTTTTCTTTTTTTTTTTTTTTTTTTTTTTCTTAAATATATATATATATATATATCATTATAAAAAATTGCATTTTGTAGGTTAATAAAGTTTTTATAAGAATCTCTTCAAAAAAAAAAAAAAAAAAAATCAAGTGAATAACAACAATTTTGTGATGAATGTCCAATTACAAAACTTTAAAATCAAATTATAAATAAATAAATTTAAATAAAATATCTATACCTATACTAAACATTTCAAAATTCTATATACCTATACTAAAATTTAGAAGTATAAATACTTTTGGTACACTAATTAAGATAGTTTATAAATTTAAAACTCTCAAAATTTGATGTAGATAGCAAATTTTATTATTCGTATTTTAATTTAACCAATTTTTAAAAATATTTCGTATATAACAAGTGAAATATTTAACATGGAAGTATATCAATTAAAAATTTCACTTGCTTGAAGTCTAATAATTTTAAAACTATCAAATTTAATATGTTCGATTGATTTAGATTTTTTATGAAAAATAAAAAACGAGAATGTTACCAAAGATGCTGATTTATTTTGATTTTTGGTTCCCAATTTGATTAGATCATGCATGCATTCCTTAATTAGTTTAGGATATAGATTAAATTAAAACCGCCAACCAATCCCATGCAACTCTCTTTCGGGAAATATGAGGGGAAATGGCCACACTAAATATGCATCTTAATACAAGAGAAAAATAAACAGAGGGAGAAAATAGACTTCCAACAAAAAAAAATATCTTCCACAAACCACAGCTTGGCTAAAAGATTAGCTACATCAATAATACAATGAGAAAAAAGAAGCTTCCCTTAACAAAGAGGATCGACCTGGATGAAGCTTTAAAGACCTCCTCGAGCCCGCCCCTGCAAGAGTGGGACTACCTAAGCGAGCACGAACAACTCAACCCACTCTACTGTTGCCTAAAGATGCAATCCTCGAGGCGTCCACATTAAGTTTCCTTGATAGGGGGTAACACCAGACCGACCTCGACATCGATACATTCAAAGACATAGGGACAACAACACTTATAAGAGAAGCACGAGCCTAGAAGCGATTTAGAAGACAGCTCAATAATAAAACTAAGGTCCCCAAACTTAGCCTTCGACACACATGCATACTACAACTTCTAAAGGGTATAGTTCCTCAAAACAATATCAGCTTCATATCTTTCTCTTAACTCTAATTTAGAGCCAAATGCCAACCAAAATTCTTCTTCAAACAGGCAACCAAGCTTTAATATAAAATTTACATTCTTTGATCCTTTCCCTTTTCTGCACACAAGACAACAGAAATTAGAATCAGTCTCTCTAGAGTTGATATTGACCTTAGAGATGATCACAATTTTAAGAAACAACAAAAAACAACCGAGTTACTAACTTGATTTTGAGAGACACCTCTATTTTCATACAGACTTCTGAAGAATCCGAGGAAAATGCCTTTTCATGAGCGTCGAGGCTGGAACATTATAAGCACTCAAAAGACAGGAGAAGCACAGGATGCTTGCAGCACTCCATTTCAAGAAAAAGAGGATTCATGGACATTAAAGCTCGATACTACTAGCCGTCTCCAGGCTCCATGGACGGGGATGATTCAACCATAGTTTTTCTTTTCTTTTAACCTTGACTTTGGTCATACATTATTCCTTGTATTGGTTTAGATTCACAACAAAAATGGATGGTTTAGGCTATAACTTAATAGTTCTTACATGACCATGATTAGGGTTCCTTCAGATATTGTTAGCTTAGGGGGTCTGAGTGGAGGAGTGATTTAAAATACATCCCTGAGCTGATCACTCCCTATTTTTGCCCCCCACATACTTCATTTATTGACAATTTCATTTTACCTCTTTCCTTCTCTCTCCATCTTCCCCTTCCTCCCAATGTAATAATAAATTGGTTAAAATACCATTTTGGTCCTTAGAAGGTTTGTACCATTTTGGTCACTCGGTTTTTAAATGTTCAAGTTTAGAGATTTTAAATGTTCAATTTTAGTCTCTAAACTGTGAAAATTATTTCATTTTGATCCCTCAACTTTCAAATGTCCAATTATAGTCCTTCAACTTTAAAAAAAAATGGTTATCTTTCTCTCTCCTTTATCTTTCTATCTTTCTCCTCAGCTTTTTGATCCATTAAATCTCAATATTCTTACAATAGATACCAAAATTCTATTAATTGATATTTGAGTTTAAAATTAGTTGAAAGAGAACAAACTTTGAATTTAAATTGAAATTAATGTTAGTTTAATGATGGCTTCCACCTAATACTATATGAAATTCCAAAAGCATAAGATGTGGTGGCCTTCTTGTTCTTGTGTTCTTTTCTTGTCTTAAAGTTGTAAACTAAAGCAAGAAAGTATAGGTATTCTCAATTTTAAATTTATTATAAGTTCAAACTAGAAACAAAATTGTTATAAGAAAAAAAAAGATTGTTATTAGTTCTAGCCTCTAGGCATGATATTGTTAATGTGGATTCTCAAGTCTTAACTTAGCTTTGTAGATTGATGGAGGAATTACTGCCGCAAAGGGGTCTCAAAGCTGAGGAGATAGAAAGAGATTGATTTAGGACAGAAAAGGACTGTTTTTAGCTTTTTTTAGGTACTAAATTAGACCATTGAAAGTTGAGGAACTAAAATGAAACAAAAGGACAACAACAAAAAGATGTAAATCTAAGGAATACGCCTCACATGTAAGAGTTCATAATTCACTCTGAATGAAGATTGAATCACATATGATCCCTCTTATAAAATGTATTTTTTTTTTCTTTTAATTGATTTGAAAAGAAAGAACAAATATGTCTTGATTCAATCACTTATTGCATTTACTACCACCACTTGCATATGACAAACAATTTAAATTGAAAATTGAAAATTCCACTTTCCTTTGCCATTTTCTTGCAAGTGATGAACAAATGCTAAGCTGATCAACTAAAACACTGAAAATTAGGGACTTGGCCCTAATTTGTTCACCTGCAAGAGTTAAACTAGGCAGTTTGTTTCATTATATCAAGATCCTCTACCTTTTACCGATAGTCAATTTAAGTATTCTTTTATATATATATATATATATATATATATTTGTGAGTATCTAGGTCAGCTTTAACACCTCCACTATTCTGACGGGACAATTCACATGATCTTACGACAGTTGAATTTTAAAAATTCATAAGAAATTAAATCCCAAGTAGGTGACCACTATGGATTTAACTCATAATTTTTTGGTTCCACAATGCCTTCTTGACCTAGCCATGATTCTTTTTCTGTATTTTTTTTTAGTTGGGCAACTCAAGATTCATAAGACACTGCTCAAATATATATATATATTTTTTGTTTTTTTGAAACATACTGCTCAAATGTTCTTAATTGCTTTCCAAATGTCTCTTTAATTAGTAAGTTTAGGAATCTAACCTGATGTGGTAGGCAGCATTGAGCAAATTAGTCATCTGAGAAGTGACTTGATCTCCCATAGTCCATTTTTCATAACCTGAACTGTCTATTCTGAAATAGACATAGAAACTGAAAGAATACAGAAAATTATTACAAGTCAGTAACCTAAAATAATATAGAAAACAAGATTTTTAACACGTGATAAACAATCAAAACTAAAATGAACATTGAGCTACAGAGCGAAAGACATGTCGGTTGATCGTAAGCTGCCTTCGAGAAACTTAATTTAGAGCTTCAAAAGAGATGATCAAGGTTATCAGCCTTGGGTACAGTAGTTCACAGTTATTTTAACATACATACTTATATTTATATAAGCATGTCCTGCCACTTTGAAATTAGGTTGAAAAGCTTTTGAGGAGAGTAACTATGGAAATTGGAAACTAGGGGTGTACATAGTCTAGGTTGGGTTGGGTTAGGGGGATTTTTTTGGACCAACCCAAAGTTTCAGGTTGTTCAATCCTCCAACTCGTCCAACCCTATGCATTATATAGCAACCCAACTCAATCCTATACTTTCGGATTGATTTAGGTTGAGTTGGGTTCTCGGATTGTGTTAATCTCATCTTTCCTCTATTAAACAACTCTATTTATATCACGTAAATATATAAACAAATAAATAAAAGATGGTCATAATACTATACTTGAACCTAGATGACATATTTTATTATTGCATATTATTTATCGATATGCCACACACACACATGTATGGAAAAATTATAAAATCATAACCAAATGACTACACCTATACTGTCGTGCGTGGAACGAAAAAAGCTATGGAAAATTTCCCATGATTTGTTGAGAGACCGATGACGATGAAGATCCACTCGAACTATCAGCAATTGGTTGGAAAGAAGCATGGATGTTATCCTCGTCGTGCTCCTGTTTGGGTGTAAGGAATCTATCGGTCTCTCTCAGCTGCTGACCAGCCCGGAAAACCTGAAAAGGTGGTATTGGTCTTCCATTGGTAAAATTGAAACTAGCAGCCGAAAGGTTTTCGCTGAATGGCAAGGAGAGTTGGAAGTCCGGGACAACGGGTGCCAAAGAAGCAGAGATACTTGTTGTAGTATGCTTTGAGTTTAATCCAAATGAGCTATAAGGGAAGGTGCTTGGCAATGGAGGGAGCTTCATTTGACAGAACGGTGCCCCAAGTTTCATATCGTTGCTAAAAGTATCAAAACCAGGCATCTGATAGTCATGGTTAAATTCAGGTTTTGGATAAAACTGGGCAACAAGATCTTGAATTTGTGTGTTGGACTTCGAGACAATCGAGTTTCTGGATAAACCCATGGTCGATGGCACATGAGAAGTAGAAGATTGTGGATTGCTGTTACTCGAGTTTACTTGACTGCTGCTTCTTGCTGCAGGCACTTCATGATTGTGTTTTCCTTCGTATGTTGTAATAACACATTTCAGATTATGTGATGCTCTCTCCACATGTTTCCTAACTAAACAGCCTGCACATGTGCATTTGTAGTAGCTCCTGTAGAATAAACAAACTCCCAAATGTCAGGAAACTGATATGATCCGGGATCTAGATTATATCAAAAGTAAAAGATACAAGATAAGCCAAGATTTGATAGGTCTTGGAACCTCCCCTCTCAAGAGAATCTCTCGAGCCCTACAATAAATCACTCAATAACTCATTCAAGAATTTGATGCCTAAATCATTACCCAATCCTCTCTATTTATAATAAAACCTAATTCTAACTTAATGACTAAATAAGGCAATAAATCAATAATATAATAACCTAATAAATACTAATAATAATCCTAATAATAAATAGGTTTGGATCGTATCAATACTTCCCCAAAAGAGCCATCTCAAGGTGTTCCATAAAAATAAAAACCTAATTTTTTTTTCCGGCAGTGGTGGTGCATTGGTGGCGGTGGGGTTGGTGATGGCGGCGGCGAAGGTGGGGGCAGCGGCAGCGGTGGCGAAGGTGGGGGCGGCGGCGGAGGTGTTGGTGTCAAAATCCTAGCCATCACTTTAACTTTTTTTTGAAACAAGGTAACCACGCCCGTCCCTAGGCCAGGCACTGGAGACATCGAGCCATCACTTTAACTTGAATGACCTTCATCTTCTCCGATTGTTTTTCTTTTTCTTCCATAATAATTTCCTCTTTGAGCTCTCTAAGAGAACTATTTAGGTCACTGGAGCTCTCCCTCATTTTTCTGAGATCTTCTTTTATTGAAACTACCCCTTCTCTGATTTCTTTTTGTAGAGAATCAGCCATGGCCTTCAAACTTTGCAACCTTTCTCGAAACAAACAAACCTCTTCCTGATCCATCTCTACAACCAGGAATCGAAACAGCTCTGATACCAATTAATATGATCCAAGATCTAGATTATATCAAAAGTAAAAGATACAAGATAAGCCAAGATTTTTTTGATAAGTCTTGGAACCTCCCATCTCAAGAGAATCTCTCGAGCCCTACAATAAATCACTCAATAACTCATTCAATAATTGGATGCCTAAATCACTACCCAACCCTCTCTTTTTATAATAAAATCCAATTCTAACATAATGACTAAATAAGGCAACAAATCAATAATATAACCTAATAAATACTAATAATAATCTTGATAATAAATGGGCTTGGATCGTATCAGAAACATAATCAATATAGCATGAGTGCATGACCAGTAACAATACCATGCCGATGCCTAAACATCGTGTCGATCTTCAAATTAACAAATCGAGAACATATCAGAAGTTTGGTAACAAAGACTATTTTAACTTCAAGGGAAAATGCAAAATAAGAATGTTGATGGAGTAGGAGCTCAACTTTACAGTAAACTCATCCTCTTCCCTTCAATCCTCAGAAACATATAACATAGAACGCAACAAAAATGCATACTCCAACGTGCACTAGCATATAGATTTAAATGTTAGTACCTTGGATTCGGATTTCCTTTGACAACTTTTTGACCATACTTCCGCCAACGATACCCGTCTTCAAGTATGTCAACTTCTGTTTCAATTTGAAGAACTACTCTTGTTTCTCGTACAGATCGTGAAGCCAAGCTTGTCTCAAGTGAAGTCCCTTCTTTTCGGCTGCAACAATATTCACACAGAAGATGAGCAATCTTTGCAACTCGTAATCAACTTTGTAGGATGTATTTTAATAAACTCAAGCTACTTGAGCTAAATACATGGGCGGAAAGACATCAATAGAAAATGTGTTAATAATCAAATTAGGAAGGTTTAGATCAGTAACTTACCAATCCATTTCATGATATCTAAACTCTGTAATTCATAATATGTTAAATCTAGGTAGGTTCCACACAAATGCGCTCTCTTAAAGTGGAAGGACCCGGGGAGGTTATGATAGTGTCAAAAACTGTAGGTACTGCTCACCAGAAAAAAAAATACAAAAAAAAAAACAAAAAAAAGCTGGAGATACCAACTTCATTAGTTCCACGCATTTATGATCAATCTGTTAGACTGTTACTAAAGCATCTCCCCTATGTAGAGTTATACATACATTAGCCAATTTGTAGTCCATACCGAACATATTGATGGATTTTTGTAATAATAATATTCAGTTAATGATAGGACAATCACCTTCTTTTCAATTCAGGTTCAGCATCATCAGCTTCAATGCAAGCTGAAATACTTCCCTGAGTGGTAAGATCATCATCATCCTTCTCGCCGCCACCATCATCATCATGGTAAGCAAGTCTGGATGAAAGCTCTGGATTTCCCACAGATTCAAAAGGCCCAACAGTTTTCCCTTGGGGATTTAACAATGGATCCGAAAACTCAGTAATTGATACCGAAGATGCCCTTTCTTGGCCATTAACACTCCAATCTGAGATGAGTTTGATATCCTTTTCCCCATATGGAGTATTTTTCCATGTCACCCCGGTTTCAACTTTGGCACTGTTTCCACCACCTTCACCAACTGGAGCATCATCTGGAGTTAGCACTGATCCAAGCATGGCCCGGCGATTGGGATCAGGTTTTGCATGATTATGATCACCCGAATATATGATCTCTGTTATTTCACCATCTAGAGATCGCTCCACCTTTTTCTTTACTGAACAATTTGGATATGTGCATTTATAGTAGCTTCTTGGATATTCACTGCCTTTGACCTGTTTCTGTCCATATTTCCTCCAGTTATATCCATCCTCTAATGTCCTTAACATTTCCATAGGAAAATAAGACCCTTTCTGTTCGCTTTCTAAAGGATGCTGCATCTCAATGTTTTCTCCTATTGTTGATTCTTTAGGTGTAGATGGTTGATTATTAGTCATGGCAGAAATACAACTTTCTACATTGCCACAGTTGCCATTAACAATCTTGCCATAAAAAAGGTTATTATCAGTGGATGAAGCGATTTCATATTTCGATACAGAAGCCTCTTTTGGAAAATCAGCTAGGAACTCAAAATCCATCAGCGTTTTCACCGATTCAAAGGCTTGATGATCAGTGTCAGCTTCCTGAGAAAAAAAATGCACTAAATGAAATCTAGGAATTTTTTTTAACACATTAAACAGAGGAATGTATACCATGATCATGTGAGGAAAATGCGAGATAAATCTGGCCCATTCAACAACACTCTAAGATAACCAACATATGGATAAAACCCACATATGGGAATATATTTTTCAAGATATGGCCCTATCTAAAAATCACTCATTACCTACCTCATGTTAAGATTTCATATTTATTTTTCTGCATGCTTGAGTCAAATCATTGTTCTTAACTCCTTGATACCCATTTAGCACCAGAAAAGTTGCCATAAGAATGATTCTGCATATGCATTTTTTTATGATAAGAAAACAATTTCATTTAAATAAATTAAACAAACATGGTATCACATTATGGGTTAAACAATCGACCAAAAAGTTAAGTTGATAGGTTGCGATAAATTTAATTAGATCAAGCAATACAATCACTAAAATAAACGAACATCCATTACCTGATTTCCAGGTCTCAAAGGACTTTGAAGAGTACTAAGCTCCCCATGAGATGTGAACCTGAAATAGGAATTCTCACTGTCATGGCTACTTCCATCTTTAAGCATTTCAGGATTCAACAATAAATGCTCCTCTTTTATTGGATGTATGGGAAAAGTGCCAGTGGTTGGAGATGGAAGATCCTGACATAACATCCCATCTATCAGTCATAGACTCATAAGTAAGAATGCTACCCAAGAAACAAATAAAATTGATAAAACTCACACCAAACTATTGAAGAGATATGAAAATTTCTCTTTAAGTTTGCTAAGATATCAAGATTTGTTTGATGAGGAAAAAAAACGATAGAAATTAACTTATTCTCATAAGACAACCGCCTAACTCTTTTATATTTGGTAGTTGGCCACCATGTTAAAGCCTTTTATTGATTAGATTGGCCTTTATAAACCATTAAGCCAACCCATAGTAGCTTGAAGAATTAATCCTTTAAACATCTATCTCTGAGGATGAAACACCAATCTGGGAGGAAAATAAAGAATGGCAGAAACCTCCATGGCTTCTCTATGGTTAAGATTTCCACCTAAAATTAAAACCAGCCTACAAGAGATCCATGCAAAACATGAAGAGAGTCAACAAAAGCCATCCAACAAAAATCTCCAATAACATTGGCAAGAAAAGCATGAGTATAGTGATTGCTAACATACCCCTATATTAATCCCTATTCCTCTAAGGCACAACCCTATCATATAGCTCGGCAATTTAAGGGACCTACTCATTTTTTTGAGGTTAGATGTTCAAATTAACAGTAAATCATTGTCAATAACAATAACGCCTGAGGCCTAGGATGCCCTTGCAAGCCGGCCACGTTACCTACTTTTTTTGAACTACTTCTAAGAGTGAAGATTGTCCCTGCAAACCAACATGAGACCTTTCAACATGTTTCCTAGGACAATAGGTAGCTGAACCAAGGATTTCTTAAAATTAAGCACGCTTAAGTCTTAACTGTGAAGCTCTTACGATTGACCGTAGGAGGGTCGATTTGCATTCCATTCTATTTTTAAAAAGAGATTTTGAGCTCTTAAATGGTAGATTCTCTCGAAATCCTTTCCTTTTTTTTCGAACGACTATTCGTATTTCTATCCGTTGTTTTTTTTGAACAAAACGAGACCGCTTCAATTAGGGGCACGCCTTCGACAAAGGCGAAGGCACAGCCATGTGCAAAAAGGCAAACCAAAGCGAGCGCCCGTTTGATTGGCCTCGCCTCCGCTGCGTGTGAAGCGGTATACCCCCAGGTCACGTCGCCTCTCGCCATAGGCGAGCGCCTGGGGTCGCCTTGAAAACGCTGGAGTGAACAACGAAAAAAGAAGATGCCCATTATCCGTATAAGTAGTACAAATCAATTCTTTTAAGCTTTTCTTAACCAAGATATCATATCTCCACAATTGATAAGGGTTCATTAGTTAGGAGTTAGTTAGGATGATTAGTTGGTTAGTTCTTAAAGGGCTATATAAGTGTAATACTACCCATTAATCAATACAACTTACATCTTGGAAGAATTAACTCAACTGATTGAGGGGGGGGACGTTGTGATAGAACTAGAGTAGAGTCTATCAAGAATCTTTCTCATTCACATTCATATACCCCTCCTAAACTCGGGCACCACATACCCACCAACTTCCGCTCTGAACGAAAGGGATTCAGCTCTAATACCATTTGTAAACGCGGGGGTCAAGAGGGCCGAATTCGGATTCCAATAACAGAAAATGGAGGACAACAAATGAACACTTGACAGTAATTTGAGAAAGAAAAAAAAAAAAACCTAATAAAAAGATTTGTAGAACTAGTAAAACCAGTGAAGAACGCAAAAACATAAACCAGCTGGAAATAGATTGAATTCCAATCCAAACAAGAAAGAAAATGAAAATAAGAAATCTCACATGTGTGTTGAGAAGCACAATGGGGGAGGAATCAAGCAAAAGAGTAGGGCAAATTCCAGGAGGAATAGTGAGGAGGCAAGGAGATGAAGAACATCTGGGGCTCTTCAAACCACCTCCTCGCCGCCGCGGCTGCCGCCTCTCGGCCAAGCTTCCGCCATTGGCATCAACCAGAACCCCAGACGAAGAAGCGCCATCCGGGGTGCTGTGCTGCCCAAACTCCTCCTCCATGAACCTACAAAATCAATGAATCGAGAAATCCATAAACAACAGAATCGATTCAGATTCAGATTCAGATTCAGATTCAGTGTTGAAATCGTACCTTGAACTGGAAGATGGAGAAATCGGAATGACATTGAAACAGAGATCAAACAAGAATTGAATGAAATAGTTGGAAATCCAAACAGATCAGTTACGAAAAGGATACGAACAAATTAATTTGAAAGGAAGATAGAAATAAGCGTGAATTCTGTTACCTCCATTTTCTTTTTTTTTCTTTAAATAGATTATTCATAAAATATCCTTTTTTATATATATAATATTATCCGAAAAAGATTCATAATAGATATTGATCAAAATTGTACGAAAAAGTGTACCCACATCTATAACTAATATATTGTCTTCTGTTTTTTCAAGTATCTAAATTCTCTAAAATATCCTTCACTCAAACATATCCAAAGTTTTCAAAATATCTTTCAATTTTTAAATTATATAAATATTCTTTCACATATACCTTTTATATTTTAATTGAAACTTACAATGATGCTGAATTTAGAAACAATAAATTTAAATATTTGAGATAACTTATTATTCAATTTTAAAGAAAGTGAACAAATTCTTAACAAAAACATACTCTTTTAAATTTGGAAATTTGACCTTCATAGCGTATTTTTTGCTCTTCATTATGATTGTAACACATTTTTTAAAATAATTTCATTCATAACATATTTTGTTCAAAATTCATATTCTATCATCATTAGATCTCTATCAGTTCAACGGATAGACTTTAGATTTCTATTAGTTCAACTAGACTTCTACCGGTTCAACGGATAAATTTTAGATTTTTATCCGTTCAACTGACTTCTATCAATTTTGAGTGATTGAATAATGCAATCAATCATTTTTGTGGCCGAAATGAAAAAATTTGAAAATTGTACTATACATGAATTTTTTTTTTTTTCTTTTTTTTTTTTAATATACATGCAAAATATCCTTTAAATTTTCAAATTCTTTAAAAACAATAATTTATTTATTTTTTTTTTTTTAGAAACAACAATAATTTAGTTTTATTATCTTTAAAGAGCTATCATATGGTTATGAATTTCCAATTGTATATTTAATCAAATTCTGGTTACAATATTTTAAGGGGTTTTGCATGAATAGCAAAAACAATTAAAAAAATACCACCAATAGCATTTTTTTGAAAATATTGCATTATAGCAGAAAAATGAGGCGTCATTTGTAAAATGACCAAAATGTTCTTCTATCTATTTTCAGTTGATTGTCTTCAATCAATTTCAAGTGATAGTCTTCAATCAATTTTAGTTGATAGTCTTCAATCAATTTCAGTTGATAGCGTTCAAATATCAATTTTCACAAACAAGTTTTCAAACTAATTCATTTAGGGCATAAAAATGAAACGATATGCTTAAAAAGACCGAAAAGCTCATTCGGTTTACTAGTGATTGACTTTATCAGTTTACTAGTGATTGACTCGATTAGTTTTCTAGTGATTGACTCTATCAACTTTCTAGTGATTGAATCTATCATTTTTGTAGCGATTGATTCTGTAATACCCTGACCACTAAGAATTAATAGTTTCAATCACTAGAAATTGATAGATTCAATCACAAGAAACTGATAGATTCAATCACTAAGAACTAATAAATTCAATCACTAGAAACTAATAGATTCAATCATTAGAAAAGAGCCAAATTGAGAAATCAACTCATAGATTCAATTACTTCATTTAAACTTTAACCTTTTTTTTTTTACTTTAAATAACTTTTGTTTTGAAATGAGTAGTTGCCTCAATCACTAAAAATTGATAGTTTCCACCACTAGAAACTGATAGATTCAATCACTAGAAACTGATAAATTCATCACTAGAAACTGATAGATTCAATCATTGCAAAAGAGTCAAATTGAGTAATCAACGGATATATTCAATGACTTCATTTTTCTCTTATATTATGAATACTCGGTCAATGCAACTAATAAAATTACTAAATTTCAAAAACAAAAAATACTTGGAACGAGAATTTGATTCAATCACTAACAAATTTATAGATACATTCAATAACTAGTCAGTCACTAGGAAACTACAACTTATAGGTTCAATCACTAGTAAACTAATAGTACTAACAAATCGATAGATTCAATCAATAGGGACCGGATGTGGGCAATCACAAATGTGAAAATAATTTCAGAAGTTGCAAAGCTAAAACAATTATTTTCAAGTAAAAATATTTTCAAATTTTGGAAACTTACTAAACTAGTCAAATCTATAAAATAAATATAAATATGATCATTTAGACAAAATTAACAAATATACTTATTAGTATTAATAAATATTGTCACGTATTTTTAAAATACTATATGAATGAGTATTTATTATACAATATTAATTATCAATGATTATATCCAAATACTTTGGAATTTACCTATATTTGGAACTAGGGGTGAACATGGATTGGGTTGGGTTGGGTTGGGGTGATTTTCAACTCAACCCAAAAATTCGGGTTGGACAATTCTCCAACCTAACTCAACCCTTTATTTTCGGGTTGGGTTGGGTTGGGTTATCGAGTTCATAAATTTGCAACTAACCTAAAATTAAAAAAGCTCACCATGATAAGCAATGTACTCGATAAACAATCTCTAGCCATTTTTTGATTCCTAGAAACTTCGGACGAATATTAGCATAAGTAGATTTCTATTGCAAATACGAAATTCAAGTTTATCTAACTTCAAAACCTCATCAATAGGTTTAAAGTTTAAAAAATATTTTTTTAAAAAGTCTAACCATAATAATTAAATAAAACAAATATGCACATATATATATATATAATATAAATAATTAAATAATATAATAATTATGTTATAGATATAAAAAAAAATTAACTAAATAATAAATTCGGGCTGGTTGGGTTGGATTAGGTTCATTTTAGGTAACCTTTGACCCAACCCATAAAAATTTCATGATTTTGAACCCAACTCAACCCATAAAAATTTCATGAACCCAACCCAACTCATTTATGTATTCAACCCAACTCAACCTGTCAAATTGGATTGGGTTGGTTCCGATTTCTCGGGTCGTCGGGTTTTTGTGCACTCCTATTTGGAACTACTATGTAAGAAGACTCGAATAATGGAGGATTTTCAAGTAAAAAAAAAATGATGATGGATTTTGAAGCTTGATTTCAAGGACTCCAACCTCTAGATTGGGATATTTTTTGTTTAACATTTATTAAAAGAGTATTTTTTTAGGGGAATTTGCATGTATATTACAATAAGATAAAAAAATTGAGTAAATAGCAATTTTTTGAAAATATTTGCAAA
>JBBMEF010000008.1:4617380-4628543 GCA_037832685.1 Sicyos baderoa | reverse complement strand
ATTCCAAGAAAGAATAATCATTTAGGGAGGGACGAGCCGATGCATTGCCTGGATGCAGCCTTAGGGGAGAACTTCAAGTCAATATTTAAGTTTTGCAATTCTCTCATGTTTTTAGATTTCTTTATAAAAGCAGCAGATGTATTCTTGAAAGATGGCATGGGCATGATACAGATTCCTTCTTCTGCCAACCAGGGGAAGAGAAGAGGAAGCAAGGAGGAAGGGTCAGATTGAACTTTCCTTTGTAACAGCTCATTAAATAAAAATTGATTCCTTTCTGAAATGTCTATAGACCTCTGTTCTTCAACTTCACAATCCTCTGTTTTGATAAAAAGATCAGGAGCTTCAATTTGAAGAGGAACTGGCGATGGTGGGTCCTCAATCTCGGTGAATTGGTAAAAGAGGGGTAGGTCGATGGCAGTTGTGATCGGTTGGATAGCCAAGGGATTCTCATCGAGGTTGGATTCAGTGAGCGAGGTGTTGCCCGGTGATGGGCAATCACCTTCTGTTTCGGAGAAGGAGTAATGTTGGTTGGTAGTGTGTTTAGTGCCTATGGCTAAGGTCAAAGGGGCTTTGTTGATGGTGATTTGTTTTGTATGTTTGATGGTCAAAAGAGATGGAAGGGATAATGATCTAGTTAGTCTAATTTGTTTAGATCTAACCGGAACAATGGCCTTGGAAGGTGATGTGGGGCCTTTAGGTTGGTCAAAGATTTTTGGAGCTCGAGGAGAGGTGGAGTCTTTTGGTTGGACAGTGGGTGGTTTGGAAGTCTGTTGGTTAATAGGCTGGGTTTTGGTGTTTTGACTGTGGGTTAATAAGGGGGCAAGGCTCGGTTTGGTTAAAACAGAGGATTGAGGCCCACCATCAATAAATGAACCAGCGCTTGAAGAGGCAACGTCTGTTTTGCTGACAGGTTTCCAGCATTTTGTACCGACCAAAGAGGCTAAGTACGATCGACGCACTGTAGCTGACGTGAGAAGTCGATCGGTGCTCTGTTTCTCGATCAATCTGGTCGGAGGCAGTCTCTACTTCATCTTCGATGGTTTTGCGGCCGGAATGAGATTCGTAGCAACATCGTTCTTCGCCGGAGGAGCCGGAATCGTACCATAGATCTCTTGTATATAACCAATAGCGTAGTCATCCATTGAGTATGTGTCTATCTCCACACGAAAAACAGAGGAGGATAGCGATTTAACAAGAACTTCTCTAGGGATAAATCCAGATGAGTTTTGGGCGACTTTCACACAAGCTTCCATCATATTTAAGCGGGAGAGAGTCTGTTTAGCTGTTTCCAAATAACCTCCACACGCATCACCGATTGATTTAAACGCATTGATGTTCCACTGATCGATCGGAAAATTTCTGATTCGCAGCCATCCGCCATAGCTGGGGACCTTTGGTTCCATGAGGATGGTCTCAGCATTCCATGGATGGAATTTAACCCAAAAAGCGCCCACTTCAGTCCATTCTTTTTTCTCGCACAGAGCTTGGACAAGTTTGGAATCTGAACACGCTAAAAGCGCTTTGTCCGGGGTTAAGGGACTAATGGCACCACTCGAGAATTCAGCCTTAAGAGCTTTGCCCAGATCCGACCAGTTATCATGAAATCGATTCCTCTGAACGATGACAGCTTTTGATAAATACAGGGTTGCGAAAAGTGGAGAGGAAGATACATAACTTTGTTCCTTGGTCTTATCATCTTCTCTGAGTTAAGAGGTTTGGTGTGGCCTTTATGGAGTGGTCCCCAATGGAATCAATTTCATTTTGTGCCTGGGATAAACTATATAAGGCTTTTAGTAGCTCCTTCCAACCCTTTCTTTCAATGCCAATGGGCACCATAATCCTCTGTATTCTACCATTTGGGCTCAACTTGGTGATATCAGCACAATGGCCACGCTTGTTCGAGATTTTTTCTAACCAGACCACCGTTTCTCCCAGTCTATGCTCCTTGAAGAACTTATGATTTAAAGCAATGTTACATATTCGTTCAAGGTTGTCTATGAGCCAATGGAGAAAGGTCCATTCGAACAAGACCACAAGACTGTTGTTGCGATTGACCTAATTGATGGTGAAGGATCCCGAGAACTTTTTAGCAATAGAGAAACGTTTTTTGTCTATTTTAAAAATCAGAGATTTTTCTACCATGGTTGCGTAGTTGGGGCTTCGCGGGCTTCATCGGAGAAAGTGAGGTTGGGGGAGGTGGAGGGAGATGGGGGATGTTGAGAGAGAGAGAGAGCCATGTTATTCAAAAGTTCATTTTAATCCTTCAAGTTTCAATAAATTTTAATAGTCCTTGTGTTTATAAAAAGTTAACATGGTTTAGAATATGATGAGTCTAAGAAAATAATAATAAAAAAATATAACTTTCATCTTCTCTTTTCATTTCAAAATCAACACCACAACTTAAAAAATCATTAAATGCCATTGTACATTAATTAGAATAATAAAACTACAACAAATCGATGGAAGAGGTGTTTGTTGGGTGGAAATATGTTAATATTTTTTTTCCCCTATTTTCAATTAAAATGATTAACAACAAACCAAATTTCAATTAAAATTTGGGAGTGGAGAGTTTAAAACATATAATTTTAAGTTATTATATCATTTTTTTTTTTTGAAAAGAGTTATTATATCATATGTGATGTCACAAGAACACTACTTTCTTTTAGTAAATTCAAACTTATTATAATGACCTATTTATATTTATTTTCTAAACAAAGTTTAATATAATATTCAAGTTATACCTGTACCACAAACACTGACTTCCAGTATATCTCTCTTTTATACCTGCACCTCAGACAACTACGTAAAGTATACTTCTATGTTATACCTTTACTTCAAACACTGATTTTCTATATTTTATACTACCTTCCAAAATTTTTACCATACTATACCATCCTGCAAAATCTTTACTCGGTAGCCAAACACCTCATTAAGGATGAGCTTTGACATAAGTTTTGGAGTTGTGAGAATTTATTAGATAATAAAAAAAACATATGAAAATACTTAAGAGCACATAAAATGGTTTTAAGAAAAGTAATTATTTGCCAACAGAGTAATAGTTCAACCGGCATCGTTGTACACTTAATGACTTTAAGGTCTTGAGTTAGAGTCTACCCCACCTTCTAAAAAAAGAAAAAAGCAATCGATTAGTGCTTATTATTTGGAAAATGTTTCTACAAGCAATTCTTTTCCTCAAAAAGTTCTTTTTTTATGAAATCGTTATTGTGTTTGTCGGGAGATAAAAAAATAGTGGGTGGAAATATTATTATCGACACGTTTATATCGTGTTTGTCAAAAAAAAATAAAATAAAATAAAATAAAATGAAGAAGAAGACACGTTTAAATCGTTTGAGTTATTTCGTCAATATGAAAATACTCGTCATATAACATTTTTTGAAAGGAGGTGGGCAAACTTTAAAAAAAAAAAAACAACAATTCATTTTTTTTAGTTGAGTACAAGTTGGGTAACAAGATTACAAATACCGATTCCAATGATCAAACGCGTGACTGAGGAGTGGAAATAATCAACACAAAATCAGATAATCAATCGCGCCACTGACTCATTTGATGTGATCATAACTTTAATCATGTGTGATCATAATAGACTAAATTTATTTTTCCTAAATTTTTTATTGTTCTCAAAATCCTTATTTAATCCACTAAATCAATCTAGAATGATTAAAGATCATTAAAAAAAACTATCATTTTCAAATAATAATAATAATAATAATAATAATAATAGTAATAGTAGGGGTAAAATATAAGTTTAGTCTTTGAAAAAAAGTTAGAGTTTAGTTTTCATGGTTTCAAAAACCAAAGTTCAAGTCTTTATGGTATAAAAAAATATAGAATTTAGTCTCTATGAATTTAAAAACTAGAATTTAGTTCATATTGTTTGATAAAACTTAAAAATTGGTCGTTGTCGTTTTGAATCGTTGGCGAATTAAGTACTCAGAAACTAGTTATTCATGTGTCAATAATGAAATTATGAGTAAGTGATTGGTATAACAAAAAAATCAAATCACTTATGCATGAATAGTAAGCTTCCATGTATTTAATACATCATCGATTGCATACGATTAAAACCATATTTTAGGTTTTATAAAATCATAGGGACTAATTCTAATTTTTAAAACCATAGAAATTAAATTGTAACTTTCTTCTTTAAACCATAGAGACTAAATTCTAATTTTCTTCGAATCATAAAAACTAAACTCTAGTTTTTGAAATCATGAAGACTAAATTCTAGTTTTTGAAAATTAAAAGCTGAGAACTAAACTCTTAGTTTCATCAAAACTATTGGAACTAAATGTATATATTATCCTAATAATAATTAACGAGCAGTTTCCAAAAAAATAAAAAATAAAACTATCACGAAATGGCAGAGTGATCGGGAGAGCCTTGAAAAATTTAGAGAGGATGGATTCAGCCACCAACCTAAAAACTTAATTGGGTGATATGTCCCTTAACAATAATCAAGATACATTCCAATAGTCACGGATATTAAAGAAAAGAAAAGGTACATATCTCCCAAGAAATTCTCAACTTCTCATTTGTAACAAAACCTAGCGTTCACAGTTGAGTTTCTGTAGAAGACTGAAAAAGTAAGCATACATGGGAGGGTTCAGATCTTATTGGAAATGGATTTAAATTTTTTTTGGTTTCTTTTTTCCCTTCTTTTCAAGTCAGCTTGTGAATTGTTTTCATGTCAGCAGCTTCCTTGAGAGTCCCCTTCTCCACATGATCCCACCATTTGAACAGAAAATTGTCCACAACAAGCCTGAACCAAGGGGAGAGCTTCAAGCCCTCTTCTCCAGCATCTGTTTTTCTCAGAAGCTCCTTCAACTGCTCCTTGTTTACGTACTTCACGTCTGCCACTTCGTCCGGGTTCGGGTTCACATTGACATCTCGAACGATGAAGAGGAGATAGTCCACTGCACATTACAGCCATTAAAACAAGATTTCAACCAAAAAACTGCATAACAGATTGGAGTTAGGAAAGGGCAAGTACATTCATGCTCCCCCCATTTGCCATCAGAGGGTGCCTTGTATAGCATTCGACCGAGGGGAATGAACTGGTCGACCGGGACGTCTTCAGCAGGAATACCGAGTTCATCCAAAAGCTTCCTCTGAGCAGCATTCCTTGCACCTAATTGATGTAGATGAAAGAGAAGATCTATTAGGAGGTTCAGAAAGAGTACAAGGAAGATCTCATCTCACTGCTCTTATAGACATACCAAGAGCATCCTCCTCAATTAGTTCAGATTCTCTATACAATGGATGGCTGCAGCAAGTGTTCGTCCAGACAAGCGGAAACGTCACCTTTGTCGCAGATCGTTGCTTCATGGATAATACAGAGTATTAAAAAAATTAGAACGATAAGATAAACGATAACATCAACAGTACAAATCAAACAAGAAAGCTTGAGAAAACCATACGTGCCATGAAAATAGTTGTTCTAATCTGTCAAAAACTTCATAAAAAGAAAAATATATGGACTGTCATAAACTTCAACATGTTTTCCATATAAAAAGGTAGTAAGTTTGACTAAAAGGAAATGCAAGCAAATGATCTTTTTAGATGATCACCAAAATGAAATTGAAGTGTATATAGATTAAACAGCAGCCATTTATGGGGCAGTGCGAATCAGTACCCAACCTAAAAATTAAAAAACGTACCTGAAGAAGCAATTCATATTTGGAGTTGAATAGAAAGACGCTGAAAGCGCGATGCAGCCAGTTCTTAGATTCGATATTTTCCATCAAATGACCTGCAGGTTATAGGAGAAAAATTGGCATTATCAATCTATCCAGAGCTCAAAATCATAGCAAGGGAACACAAATGCTTAACTAAACAAAGTCAAAAGTTGACTATAAGCAGTCATAAAATTTGCTCCTAAGAAATCAAAACTGGAAAAGTTTTGACTTACAGTTATACTTGGATTCATGACCAACCACACGATCATTCTCATCCACTAAAATGCATCTGTCAAGCAATTCGAGATCAGCACGACACACATGTGAGTCATAAATGATCAAGCAAGCATGATTTAATTTCAAGCTTTCTAATAGAAAAGAAGGCATCAACAAAAAATCTTAGAACATAAGATATTTTAGGCCGATAACAAAAAGGCTGGTGAAGCTTCTCTCAAGAACTAATGACAACAAAAATTCACATGGAAATGAGGAGAAAAAAAAGGAGAAAAAAAAGATGAACAGGAATACGAAGATGCTCTGGTTACCGGTCTTAAGATATAAGGATAGAAGGTCAAAAAATGTACTTTTGAACTTAGCAGTGATTTAACAGAAACGAAGGTCCCAAACTTAAACCCCTGGAATTTATTTCTTCAAGATTACTTGCAGATCAATGGGTATAGTGGGATCAATATTCCTGTTTTTTTAGCTCGGAGATTTGAACTGACCTACCGGTCGATAATACATGTCAATTACTACGGAACAAATCAAATTACATTTTAGTGTACCAGATGAATAAATTTATTAGGATTGGTCAAGTCCATTAAATAGAGTGTAATTGCAATAATTCACAGCAAACACCTCCTTAGGGTGGATAGGGAATCAAAGTTCCAACTTTCCAATTATCAAAAGAAAAATCACATCAAACACCTTCAAAAGTCTTAGTCATGACCCATTATTACAATTCAAACATTGTATCATAAAAATTGTCCGGAATGGTTCTTAGTTGAGTCACAGATGTTCACGATCCATGAAACTTTTTTTTTTTTTGATACCCGTGACTCCAAAGAAACTCGTAAGAAATTAATTCCTACCCCAAGGCCCTATTTGACCAAGTGAGGCACTCCATGATGATTAGGATCCATGAAACTTTTTAAGCATCATATCAAATGAAACGCAATCGGACAGGTTTCAAACATTGGATCAACAATTTTCAATTCCTTTCTGAATAAAAAAAGAGGCTTAGATTTAATTCCAAAAGGAGAGAAAAAAAGAATGATCTATATATGAACTATATGATGACATAAAAATCAAAGTAAAAAAGCAACAAAAAAGCATAAAAAAAACCCCTAAAAGGTGAAATCAAATTGAAACATAATCGAGATTGAGGATATATATCATATCAGCAGGAATCTGAATTGCGGATATTCGATAAACACAAATAAACAAGTTCCGATTTCACTCATTTCCCCCACATGAACACACATAGTCAATCAAATCCAAAACCAACAAAAACACATAAAAACGATTACAAAAACAAAACCTAATTCATGCAACAAAACAAAGAAGCAGAAATCGGAAATGAGAAAGGGAAAGAAGAATACGCACTCGTCGTCGAACATGAGGCGCTTCTGGACTTCGTCCATGGCGGCATCGGGAAGGGCGTCTCCCATGGCGAGGAACTCGGATTTGGGAGAGAGAGAGAGAATCTAGGGTTGGGAGAAAAGGATGAAGCAGGGACTGATTATTTATAGTGGGAAAAGGACAGAGACGTTGTTGAAGAATTGAAATGAAGCGTCCGCCATTGTTGTACTGAGTGGAAGCCACATGATCTGCTTCTGGAGATGTAATTCTTGTTTCTCTTCGCGCGTGTCTCACACGATGCCTAACCGAGAATGGTTCTTCATTTTAGGACCCTAAATTTAATTTTTAATTAAAACCTGCAAAAAACTGCTACCAGTTTTTTCCTCTTTTATAAATCTCTGTTAATTATGTATTAATCAATATTTTCAAATATAGATTCAATATAATTCTCTTTTTATTTTCCTTTAAAATTATTTTGTGAGAACAACAATACCATTACAATTTTATATGATTTAGTAATCATCAAGTTACAGGTACGAATTTTCTTTCCGATATTATTGTATAAAAAAGAAATATATTTTGTGAAAAAATAAATTTTGTCATTATTATTATTATTTTTATTGAATGGAGTGATTTGAATTTATAATCTTTTGATTATTATATGAGTAATAATTTTTTATACCTATATTATCATACTATCAAAAAAAAGTCAAATTCACATAAATTGAGGTTGGTAATTTCTATCTCTTGATGATAAATGCATAGTTCTACCCATTGTGTTATTGCTTGACAATAAGTATTTTTTTTTTTTTATATATATATATATAAATTTGTTTCCATACGAAATATCCATTTTTAAAACAAAATAAAATGCCACGGTTTTATAATTTTATTTCTTTTCGCTTTGTTAAAAATTTTCAAGTAACGTAAAAACAAATTTTAGTTATTATTATAGAACTTTTTGAGAAATTTTCAAATATAGAAATTAGTTCTAAATTTCTTGCTAAGAGAGGGATATATATTTCCAAGTCAGGTTGCTTATGAAACCACACAGTGCCAACCAAACCTAAAAACAACACTTTATTTTAGAACAATACTTTTCGAGCCAAGATAATTTAGGTATAAAATCTCATAAAATACAATTTAATGCATTTTTATCAAACTTTTTTTTTTTTTTTTTGAAACCCACAAACTTCATCAACTAAAAAGAATCAATATTACAACCAAACCTCCCAAATAAAGAGGGATCTCTAATGGGGACAGCCCCAACAATGTCAAAAGCCATGAACCACAAATCGAAGGGTGACCAACCAACTAAAAACCAATAAACAAGGGCGAAGTTGTTGAATTGTGTTAAGTTACTAACCAACTCAAAAGCTAAGTTGATAGATTATGACCGTAAATTTAATTATATCAACTAACACTATCGTGATACCATCTTGAATTAGGTTAAATCACCAATCAACCTAAAAAGTTTAAATTCATAGGTTGGGGTATATTTAATTATATCAATGATAACTCTCAAATAGAGCATATTTTAGACTATTTTAGTTTGCATTATTCTTAAGATTAAGGGGGAAATAGTGTGCTAGTAAGGAGAGTGCGAGTCAAATACTTAGAAATCCGCATGCATACACATTTCGGTATCGCAAACATAGCTTTGCGAAAATATCATGAATAATGCGCTAAAAGTTTACATTATGCAGGATTTTGAGAAAGATAAGTTGAAGGAACTAGAATCACGGATGACAACACTCAATGCGAGATACACATGCTGACACGACAGTTGCATTAAAAAAAAATGACATCGACAAGGAAATAAAGTCGAAGAATCCAATCAACAATTAAGACGATGTCAATCAAGAAATTACCAGAGAAAATCACGATATTTGCATTAATGAAGATTTTCCCGCTCATTCGAACTTGTCGACCAAGCAATTCAACCTTATAAATACCCAGAGAAAGGTCGAAGTCGGGTGAGCTGATCGGATAACCAAACTAGTCTAAGATTAGTGTCGAGTCTTAGAAGGAAGCACTGGTGGTGTTTGCGGAAGCTGATGACTAGGGGGCTACACACTTCACATCCGTATCAATTCCAATTTTACTATTTTTCTTAGGAGTAGATTGTAGCTTTAAACATTTAGTTGATGAATAAAATCTGTTGATTTAACTTCTTCTTTATGTTTATTTCTATGTTTTCGTTATAGGAGTTTTTAATTATCTTGCATGAATAGAAGCATGTTAGGAGCGTAGGTTAATAAGTTTTACACTGTTGTATTTAAGTTATATTTGTGCGTCGATTAGCTATCTGTTAGGCCCCTGGATAATATAAGTTATTATTATATTAGTAAGGGTATTTTAGTAATTAGCCATTTGTGCTTTAGTTTAAATAGAGGAGTTAGGGTTCTTTGATGGGTATGAATATTTTGATATTGGTTGTCTTTGCTAAAGACATTGGGAGAGTGTGGCCCTCTCGAAAGGCTACGGTATGGTATTGTAACTCAGTATCTATCTATTATCGTAATATATCGTGTTTTGTTATTCATCATTCCGCTGTTAGTTGGGGGGTATTTGTTAAGATCTTTGAGGGTCTTATCAAGTGGTATCAGAGCAAGTTCTTTCCTCGGATAACCATAAGCAATGGATCTTCAGGAGACCTTGTGGGAGATACACGCCTCTTTGACTAAACAAAGTGAAAGGTGGGAAGAAATGAAACAAACTGTGAAGGTGGTACAAGAAAATTTAGAGAAAATGCAAAAACAATGTGAAGTTTGGAGACAGCAGGAGTTGAACAAGAAGATGAAAAGAGAAAATGGAGAAACCAAACCCAAAAGGGGCAGCAACACAGTCCAACAAAGCCAAGGAGAGGTAGCAAAGCATCTTTCTGGCGCAAAGGTATGATTGAAAAGAAGAAAGAAAATTATTTCAAATATTGCAGGAGTATTTGTGTGTAGAGAATCGTTGAAGGTCTATGAAAAGATAATTAAGTGTCAGACGAATGAGTGGCCGGAGGGGAGAGAAAGGGAACGTCTACATAAACATCAACAAAAACTATGGAAGTTCCATAGGAGAAGAAAAAGAACTGACAAACAAGATTATTGGCACCGGAATAGAAAGAAGACGAAGAGGGGAAGGGAGCATCGTCTGGTTGGAGCAGTGAGGAAGCATCGAGGTTATCGGGGGAGGAAGCATCGAGGTTATCGGGGGCAAACACAGAAAAATCGGAAAGGGCAGTGGTCATGGTTGATAGAAAAGCGACTCGGTATGTGGCTAAACATTCGAGCTCGACGATGGAAGTTTCACGAGAAAAAACAAGAAATGACCAAGGAGAATGAGATGAAGGTGAGCACAACAACAGAGAAACGGGATGAAGGTTGCACGGGAAAACCAAGGAAAAATATGTCAATGGCGATCCTCGAGCCACCCAAACGTCGTCTCAAAGACAAGACAGATTATACACTGAAGGCTCAAGAGAAGACGTGTATGGAGCCAAGGTATGGGTTATTTTTGAGAAAAATAATTAAGAAAAGAAATAAAGAAAAAGAAGGGGCGGCTAACCCTAATCTAAAAAGTAAGAAAAAGAAATGTGGGTTGGAGTTTAGTAAGATATTTAAGATTGGGCTTAAGAAGAAAGAGACTGATATGTTGTTGAGGCAAACTACGGGGAAGAGTATTTTTGGGCTTAATAATGGGCTGTGGTTAGTTAGAACCTTTATTTCATGCAAAGGAAGGTTGGGTGGGGTGGTTGTTTTATGGTCCAAATTTAAAAAGCCCAGTAAGATCTTATGTGGCCCATGCCAAAGGAAACAAAAAAAAACCCTACTGCAATTTATCATGTGACAGAAATCTTCAGCCGCAATTAAAATTAACAAGAAGCTCAGGGAAG
>JBBMEF010000008.1:4578355-4589612 GCA_037832685.1 Sicyos baderoa | reverse complement strand
AATGAAAACCCTAGCTTCCCTTTTATCCAACTTTAAATCCAATTAAAATAATTAAAATCCCTTTAATAAAATCCTCCCCATGGGCCTAGGTTCAAGCCCTACCAAAAGCACTTTAATTCTTTTCTTTTCCTTTAGCTTTCCAAACCCTTGGTTTTCCCCAAGACCAAGGTTCAAGTCCAACAAAGCCACTTAACAAAACTAATTTCTTTTTAATTTAAATACGAAATATCCACAAATGAAGAAACAGAAAACCGGGCTGTTACATGCCAATTTACCTATGTTTTATATTTCGTGTTTTTGTAAGCATGTCGGGATTATGGGGTTCTGGTGTGTCACTTCCTTAAGTTACGTGTTGTTATTCTTAGCTTGGTGAGTTTTGTATGATGACGTGTTTCGAGATATAGCTAGGCATGATCCTGTTAGGGTGTCGGTTAAGCTTTTGAGCATATTTTGGTGATCTGTTGAGACTAGGTGGTTAAAACTCTCATGCTATGAAACTGTTTAGCTGTCATCATCTAAAGGTTGTAGAGACATGATTTTTGTCTCATTGGGTTGGTGTCGTTGAGGATTTTGATCTCGCGCCCGATAACCGGGGATGTGATGTAACATGCCCCGGTGATGCCTAGTTTATAGCCCTATAGGCAGCCTTGGTCATAGTGTACGCCTACTATGGGAGGGTTTAGCTTGGGGTAGGTGTGAGCAGGCTGACTCGATCGTTGGCGAGGGCCTTGTTCGTTGGTGTAGTGGTTCACAAATGGCGAATAATAAGTAAAGATTTATAGTGAATTGCAAATGCAAGTATACATTATCGTTTGCAGCAAGTTTTAAAGTAAGTAATTAAGTCATCTCCACATGGAATTATTTCTCATTCGTTTATTTGTAAGTTGGTGTAAATGTGAGGATTGTGATAACAAGTTGTCAATTTTTTATCGGATAAAAATAGTTGATGAAAGGTTTGGTTTTTCGATTGCGTGAAATAAGTAACAAAACAACAGAAGTTCGCAAAGAAGTTTTCACAAAATTAGTTCTACAACTGCAACTAACGTCCAACTTACTTAGTCTCTCGATTCATTAAGTTCGTTGAATTTGTACTGAAATTCTAGTAAACCTTATCTCTAAGCGAATGCGAATTGTAAACTCTCGTTTACAAAATACCTAGATTAAAGTATAAAGATATTTACTTCTCTCGAAGCTAAATAACGGAATCTCTCGATACTCTTCCTATACTTTTACATTCAGCAAACGGCTTTCATTGTAAATTAACTCAGCGAATTCTAAAATTCTAATTCTGAATAAAGTAAATGTAAGCAAGTAAATAAGTAACAAGTTTGCATAAAAGCACTTTTATAAATAAAACGTTCGAATAACACAATATAATTTAAAGATGCGAAAAGCAGTAAATAAGCTGTAAAGTTGCGAAAAGATAAATGAAAGCAGTAAAGGAAAGCAATAAAGAAAGCAGTAAAGAAAAGCAGTAAATTGGCGAAACAAATACGAATACTGGGTTGCTGACGATTAAGGTTCTTAGCCTTGAGTGAGTTCATGCACAACGAGTCTCCTCGGTTGTACTATGGATTGATCTCTTAACTCTTTTCCGATCTCTTCAGAATCTTTCGTCGACAGCGTTTTAGCTCTATATTTCTTTCGTAGTTTCTTCTTCTTCCGAGTTGGCTTTTATAAGAGTTGAGTTGAGTCTGAGACTCTTGCCCCACGATCTCCACTTTGTCCCCGCAATTCTCGTAAGCGTGCACGTCTCGTGGTTCTGATGCGATCTGGTTTGGATGGTTGATGCGTGTACTTGCCCGATGATCGATCTTCTAATTCGCTTTCGTAAGGTTTAAAGGACTACGAACTCTGTTTTATCTCATACATAACAAACGTTAAATAATTCAATCATTTTATAGAAATTATTCCTTCCTTACTCAGAAAACTATAAGGTGGGGAAGTTCACAAACGTGTCTGGTTTAGAGTGAACTTTAACGTTTTACTTATGGATTTTACTAAGTTATTCTATATTTCGCTGTCCTGAATTCACTTGTTTTAGCGAGTTATCAGGCCTCCAGGTTCGTGACTTAGTGGACACCTTTCCTTGTCGAGATAGGCATGTGGACCTGGACCATGTTGGCTTGTGTAGGCCTACACTTGACTGGTTTGCAGCAGCATGCGGTGTATGCGTACACGCGCCGAACGTCAGGTAGATGGCTCACCTGGATTGATGTCGTCAGTACACCAGTAAGTGGTTAGTTGATGAGCTAAATTAGCTATTGAGTTTTAGGTGAGTGTCTTGAAGGCCTCACAAGTGAGTTATGAAATGATCTTCATGGCAAGTAAAAGATAGAAAGCTGAGAATGAGGAAAGAAATGTAATGCTAGCATGTTAGACTCTTCCTTGTGCATTGTACCTATGTTGGGGAGTTCTTACTAAGTATTCTTTTATACTCACCCTTTATGTGGTTTTTTCATCAGGTAATCAGGGACATCATCGAGATGGTTAGCTGAGAGATGCTTGAGTGAGCATGGGCGAAACTTGCTGCGTTTGTTAGGATTGTCTGTTAGGATATTTGCATTTTCTAACTCTATTTTGTTATGCATGCTAGGTTAGGGCTCCTGTTATTTGTTAAGCACAGTTTGTTGACTGAGGCATGGATGCCACCATTTCATTATTTATTTATTTAAACTATTTCAGAAATACCTTGCCCAATGGCTTTTTCTTTAAAGCATTTTAAATTCGAAATAAAATTCAGCAGGAGCAAGTATTATTTGAAGTTTTGAAAATTTGAAATTGCACGTGTTGTTAAACCGTTCCCTAAGTAGCATGCTAGTAAGAATCGTAGTTTATTTTACGGGTTCTTACAAGAAAAATCTACTAAATCTCACGTATGGTTTTGCAGGATGGAATCAATCTCACTTTTAATGACATATTTTCACAAAGAGTGTTCCCTAAGTAGCATCATGTACTCTAGCATGTAGGTTAGAAAATCATAACCAAAAGATTTTTCTACCCTTGCCTGTTTACTCCGTCTAGGCTCTTCCTCCTCTTCAACCTTTAGCTCATCATCTTGACTATTTTCTGCAATAGTCTCTAATGCCTGGTTCGAAGAACTCAACCTAGTTTCCCTTGTATTGCAAGGGAATATTGCTTCAAAGAATGTAGCATTCTTTGACTCCATTATTGTACTTGTGTATATCCGATTTTTTTTTAATGATGCACAAGGAACCGATATGCATTACTGTTCTTAGCATGACCAATAAAAATATAATTCACTGTTTTATGACCTATTTTTACCTGTTTTGCTGGTAAAGGAGTTTTTACCTTTGCGAGACACCCCAACACTTTGAGGTAATTATAAGAAGGCTTTCTTCCCTTCCACAACTCATACGTTACAATAATTAATAATTTGTTAAACGTCTGAAATTTAGTCGCAATTAAATCCAAAAACAGATATCAAACATTATTCTGGTAAACGTCAGAATATCAATTTATTTGCTAAATTGAAATTTAAACGATTTGTAAATAAACTCTAATACAATTCTGTGAAATTAATTTTAAATTAAATTTTATCTGTTTACATACAAATTTTATTTAAGAAATTAACAGCAAATATGAATTGAAATTTAAATCAATAAACCTTTAATCAAAATGAATGCTAGAAACAATTTAACTTCAAGATTGTAGTACATAATAGCAATCGAATATAATATTTTTAATGATAAAAGATTAAATTGAGATAAAATTAAATCAAACAGAACGTAATTAATAAAATAAAATAACCAATAAGAAAGCTCGAGCCTGTAGTCAGTTTCCTTGAAGTTGATTCACCGTCTCCTCCCAACGAGCTTAGAGAATGAATTGATGACAATCTCCCAAGATACAACTTTGTCTTTTATCTGTAGCACAAGGATTGAAGACAGACGAACTCAAAATCGTGAAGAACTCTATCACTAGAGAAGATTTGGAAGCAAATGTTTGTTTTTCCTTCTTTTTTTTTTTTTTTTTTTGTTTTGTTGTAGAATGAAGAAGACGTAATTGTTTTATAGCCGAAAAAATCACGAAACGTTTTGAAATAATAATAGGAGGAAAGTGTAACATTTTCCGTTTCAAAATATTAAATTTACATTTTTCTAATAGCATTTTCCATCACTTAATAACTTTTGTGAGGTTGTTAGAACAAACACGGACATAAAAGTTATTTTTATTGGATAAAGCATTACACAATTATTCAGTTAAAAGAATGCTACTAGTGTCAAAACTTTCCACTCCCATCGTAGAGAAGGTGATTAAATTATAGCATGGAAAGTAGAGAAGTCCACGGGGCAGGACGGGGCCGGGGAATGGCTTCCCCATCCCCGTCCCCGCCATGAAATTCAATCCCCATCCCTGGAAAAATCTCAAATTTTTTTCTCGGGGATCGGGGCGGGATTCTCCACGGGGCACCGGCAGGGATCGAGTTCCCCATGGGGATTTTTTCAATTTATTTTTTTTTTCTTTTATCATTTTTTATATATTTTTTAGACAAAATCTTTCGTCCTTGCATCGCCTCCGACATCTCCGATCTTCAAATCTTGATTTGTGTATGTGTGATTGAATAAGCTGGTTATTTTTCATCATCTTTGTGATCTCTCTGTTTTTCCTAATCCATGTACTGTGTTGTTAAAAAAAAAAAAAAAAAAAAAAGCTTATTAATATGTTCCTCATTTTCCTTTTATCTCATTTCTCATAAAACAGATTATATTGCTATACTTATGATATATATACTCCTTCAATCCATTCATATAATTAATTTTTGAAAATATTATAAGTTTTAATGTTAATTATCAAAGAAAACATTCATATGCTTAGATAATAACACCCAAATATATTTTTTTGAAAATTAAAGGGTATAGAATTAAGAAAAAATATAAAAAAATATAAACGGGGCAGATCGGGGAATACAATCCCCGTCTCCGATTCCCATTATCTACAACTTTTTGTTTGTTTTTTTTTTTTTTTTTTGAGGTTATATCAATTGGGGATGGGGAGACTCAAACCCATGACCTCTTGGTCATTGGGCGTACACTAATACCGCTGAGCAACTGGTCATGTTGGCTATTCAAAAACTTGTTCAGTATAGTCATCAAACGCTTACAAAAAAAATTAAAAAAAAGTAAAGCTGCCAAAGTTCTTATAACCAAAGCATGCACAAATCAAAATACACTTTTCAATTCCTCTCTTATACATCTTCTCAAGGATTATGTATATATTTTGATATCGGAGTCCTCGAGCTAGTTATGTACACATCAACTATAATATTAGAACGAATGTGTTATTCTACCATATTAGTTGTAAATAAAAGTCGTTGGAAATTAATTCTCAAGTAAATAGTCAATATAAAAGGATAAATGGTTCTTCATAAGAAGTATAGTTCAATATTGTTCTCCAAGAGGTGACGGGTCGAAGACTTGGATTTTAAAGGTATGTTCCCCTCAAGATTTCAAGTTTGAGACTCACCTATGACATTAATTTGTAGACACCTCTCAGGTCTCTTTTCCTTTGGTGTAAGAATAATGAAGTAAAGCTCCGATTTACGATTTCAAAAAAAAAAATGTTGCAAATCTCTCCAAATTTTCAAAATTCAAATACTTTTTGGAGGAATATCGCAACCCTACTTTAAAAAATCTTCAATCCAAAACTTCACAGAAAAACAGAGAGAGAGAGAGAAAGAGAAGAAAGGTAGAAAAACTGTATGTGCAAGTGCAATGGCCACAGGAACATTCATGTCCAACAAGCATAAGAAAACAGCACATACTCTTCTTCCACTAGATCATTATCCATCCTCATCGCTCTCTTCAATTTCATCCTTTTTCTATCCTACTGTCCTATAAGCCGGCACCACGCAATAGTTGAACAACATCAAAGGTTTTTCTTATTAAGCTTCCGGCACCATGCTAATGGTTTTCCTTATCATGCTTTATGTTCTACTGTCCTATATATAACCCGGCGCTGGCACCACGACAATGTCGAATGACATCAAAGGTTTTTCTTATGAATCTTTCGACAAGCAACCTACGGATAGGTTAGACTACATGTCTATTTGACCCAACTTGCATTTACCAAAGGGGTTGTTCCTTGGGGACTTCCTATTGCAATGGCCTATTATCTAAAAAAGTTTTTTCTATTCAGTATAGTATAGCTGCAAAAACTTGTATGACCAAAAAAGGCAGAATTCAAACACAAATCTAAATTCATTTCTTATACAGACCCTACAGTTATTTCAGATTACCCAACTTTCAGAATTCAAGTAATTTAGAAGGATAATAAAAGACAACCCTACATTACAAACAAACTCCTCAATCCAAAATATCCAAAAGGAAAACAATCAAAATAAAGAAGGGTTGAGGAACAAACCAAAGGTAAACTAGATTTGCCTGCCGGCAGCATCCGCAACAAGCGGCAAGTGAGGAGTACGACCCAGAATGGAAGAAACCAGACTGTAAAGAAAGCAGAAAACACTGAAAACAAACAATCCATTATGGCCCCAAACCATAATCTGGAACCCTAATCCGCTGTGACCAGGACTCAGAATCCTCTGTATCAACAAGGGAACCACGAGCAGGACGTCCAGAGTCACCGCCTGCATCGAATTGAACCTCACGTAATGGCTGAAGCTAGGGTTCCGGACCACGCCCAAGTAGAGCGCAAAGAAGGCGATGAAGCTGGAGTGCGGCATCGAGCGATAAAGCCCTAGAATCGGGAGGAGGGGCTTGAAGGCGAGGCCGAGGACGGGGTATTGGGCGAAGAGGAAGCGGCCGTATTGGAGGGAGTTGAAGAAGGGGAGAGTGTAGGCGGCGGCGGAGATGAGGCGGTCGGTGGCCGGAGTAGGGTCGTAGGACATGCGAATGGCGGCGGGTTTTGGGGGGAGAGAGGAACGTTGGCGGGATTTGAAGACGGAGAAGTGAGGGAGTAGAGTGGCTTTAATGGCGGTTTTGGTGGAGAGGTGGAGGAGAGGGATGGAAGTGGAACCCATTTCCGAAGCAGAGGCGTTGTTCACGGCCAAGACGATGATGTTTTCTGATGGCGTATGGGGTTTGAAGGCTAAGAATACAATTGAAATCCGAAAAGGTTTTTTTTAAGTCTCCAATGTAGTACTTGAAAGTTTGTGTTTTGGAATTTCTCTAAAAGTGTTTATGTTCGATACTCATCTATCACATTAATTTATAAATATTTTTTGTGTGTTCATTTTGTTTCCGTTGTCTTGGCCCAAGAACGAGTGTATTATCTAAGTATAGTCGAAAGAAGCTTTAATTGTTCGGGTTAAAAAAAATACATTTTTCAAAGGGGTTTTGCATATATAATAAAAAAAAATGCCAAAAAATTAAGTGGAAAGCACAAGTGAGAAACTATTTCATTATAGGAAAAAGTTAATGGACCTTGTAAAAAGACTGAAAAGACCACGTTACTCGATTTTCCAACCCAACCCACGCTTGTGATTTGGGCTTCAATCATAAAACTCTAGTTGAGTCTGATCACTAATACAATTTAACTAGTAATTGAATTCTATCACTACCACGGATAGAATTCTATCACTAATAGAATTCAATCAATAGTTGTTATTGATAGAATTTGTAATAGATATATTTTTTTTCAATTAGCATGGTAATGGGCATTTAAATGATTATTTGACTCTTAGATGATTACTTACTTTATTTGAGATTTGTAAAGTGCATTTGAATTTATAGCTACATATGTGTAATGTAGCTTTGAGAGAGGTACAATCAACAACAAGGAAGATATTATGAAGCACAAACTGCTACATTTTTTTGTTCTTAGAACTGATAGATTCAATCACAAGAGATTGATAGAATCAATCACTGAGAATTAGGCATTTTGATAAGTCTTTCTCGATGACACATCTTGTTTAGACATAAAGGTCATTACAACGAGTAATTTAAACCTTTAATTGATAAGTTGATTCAATCAATGGTAAACTAATAGATTCAATCATAAGGGACTTATAGATACCATCACTAAAGGCTGATAGAATCAATCACTAAGAAATAGGCATTTTGAAAGTTTTTCTCAATTACCCATTATGTTTGGGAATCTCTATACATAAAAGTATTTCTTTTTGACATATCTTGTTTAGAAATATAGGTCATTACAACAAGCAATTAAAAACTTTGAATGAAAAGTTGATTCAATCAATGGTAAACTAATATATTAAATCATAAGGGAGTGATAGATTTCATCACTAGGGATTGGTAAAATCAATCACTAAGAAAGAGGCGGATTGAAAATCAAGTGATAGAAGACAAAATTGAAAGTATTTTACACATGACAGACATATATTTTGAAACAAACAATACATCATATTATTTCACCTCATGTAGGAACAATGATAGCTCTCAAATATAGCATAAATTATGGTACTATATTTAGCATTCTTCTAAGATTTGGGGGAAATAATTAATTAGTTAAGAGCAAAATTGCAAATAAAACTTTTAGAAATCACAGACATCCACTATTAAGCATTAGAAAGGTTAGCATTGCGTGTTTAGCATGAAAAGAATAATAAATTGCACTAATGTATATTTATGCAATGTAGGAATGCGAAACTAAGATGTTAGGGATAAAATATTTTATCGAATGCAACAGAAAGAGAGACAAAAGCAATATAACACATTCATGAGACAACCACGTTCAAAGAATCACGCCAACAAGGAAAGAACGTATAATCAATTAGCATTGAATCCGACGTAACTCAAGAAATTCCAACATAAATCAAGAAATCAAACATATTGATGAAGACATTCAAGAATCATCCAGACTTACTCACCAAGTAATCTGATCCTATTTAAGGAGTAGAAAATTCCAGAATGAAGTATCTAGTCGGCTGACCGGGAGTCACTTCACTCGGAGCAATTTGTCGTTGAGGAGGACAATCGAAAGGTGCTCATGAAAATCATTGACAACCGAGACTGCCCATCTACAACAACCCCACCATTTTCACTGTTTTATTTCTGTATGTAGTAAGAATAGTTGTAACTAGACAATTTTGTAATGATATTTCAACATTTGAAGATTATATTTTCTTTCACCATGTTTTCATAATTGAAGGCATTGGATGGAATTTGGTATGCAAAATGCATGTTAGGATTTTTGGTGATAAAATTTTATGATGTTGCATTTTTATGCTAAGTATGTGTCGGCTACCCATGCATGCTAACCACTAGTGAACTTGAAAGATGGAGTTGGCGAAAAACTCAACATAATACTTTAGGTCAATGTGAGGTCTCTCGCATGTTCAAAGAGTTAGGAATAACTTTACTAATGCATGCATTATTTGAAACTCAATATGAAGAATCGTAGTGGAAGCTGAGTTTGACATAAATCAATGGGTGCGGAAGCACTCATTAGACTAGGGTAGCATGAAATTTAACTCACCAGTATCACATGATTAACATTTTCTTCATTCGCATGTAACCTAAACTATTTTCATTTTTCGTATCTACAAAATTCAAAATCAAATAAACCAACGATTGACTTTTTATTTTTCTCCATAACTCTTAAGTTGA
The DNA here is from genome assembly GCA_037832685.1 of Sicyos baderoa. Lineage (NCBI taxonomy): Eukaryota > Viridiplantae > Streptophyta > Magnoliopsida > Cucurbitales > Cucurbitaceae > Sicyos > Sicyos baderoa. The sequence continues at coordinate 4,580,061 of JBBMEF010000008.1, read as the reverse complement.
GAGGCTTAATTCTAGTCATCAATCCACAAGGAGAGCGATAAGTTAAATACTTATCACTTGTCGCGATTCAACTGCGTATACTTGCGCAAACTGCGATTTTAGCACTTGGATGTTAGTAATAACATCTTGAGCTTAGAGTCAAGTAATATAATAATATACATAACTGTAACGACCCGAGAATTCGAATCGTCATTTAAGGTTAGTGGTCGTTAGTGTTCTCGTGGTTTCTTGGAATCTCCGGTTCTTGTTTGTTAAAGATTCGTTTTCTTGTTTCAGGTACTCGGCTTGTTCGGGTTGTAATCTAAAGAAAGGAATAAATTGTATTTATTTATGCTCTTGGTGGGGCTTGATCCATTGCTCTTAGAGTGCTTTGTATGGAAGGAAAATAAGGATTTTTATTTGTGCCGTCGTCGGGGCTCGAAGGGAAGATTTTATATTTATTGAATTTAAAATGGAAAGAAACGGAGATTTTATAAAGTAATTTTAAATGGCTTTTGTAAGGGTTTTAATTGATTAAAGAATTTAAAAAAAAAAAAAAAGAAAGGAAATCGTGAAACTCCTTCCGTGTTAGCGATTTCGGCAGCGTCTCCTTCGTCTTCTCGCGTTTCTCCTTCGCCAATCGACCACCAGCAAGCGTTCTTCCTCCAAGGTATTTCTTCTCTTTTTTTTCCCTTGTGGTTTCCGCTGGTGTTGGGCTGTTTGGGGGGGCTGCTTCTTGTTCGTTAATGATTTTTCCCGTGGGTTCTGGTTTTGGAACGAAGCAGGGGCTTTTTCTTGGGTTCCGTTCGATCGAAGCTTCCGTGGACAGCGCTGCCGATCACCAACAGCGCCGTCGTTCACCTTCTCGCGTTCCAGCTACTTCTCCAGCGCGATTTTCATCTTCCGGCGTTCTTCTCTTGTGATTCTTGCAGCGAAGGTGGTTCTTTGGGGGAATTCTGTTCCGATCGCAGCCTCACCCGGGTCCTTATCCTTTCGATCGAGGTAATGTTTCTCCCACGTTCTTCTTGTGTTCCCGTTCGTGAATGGTGGTGTTGAGGGCTGCTTTCTCATGGTTCTTGCGTTTTGGTTGGCTGGTTTTTCTGCACAACAGGTTAGCGTTTAGGTGAGTTTTCCAGCAGCGATTTCATCGTCGTATCCGCTGCAGCGAGGGCCCAACGAAAGTGTCTTCGTCCTTCGCTTTCGGGTAAGTTTGTGCTGCTGCCCCGCCTTTCGTTTAGTTGCTGTCCGTGCTCGTTAAGGGGTTGTTAGGTAGAGTTTTTACAAGAGAATTTATGTATGTTATATTGGCTTTTACTAGGTGTTTGAGGTGTTCGTTGGACAACTTTAGGAGTCGATTGTTTTTGAGTTTCACTTGTTGTTTACCAAGGTAAGAATTCTCCGTCCGAGGTTTGTGGACGGTTCGTTATTGACTTGATTTAATTATCTGTATGCTTGTGTACTGCGTGGCTGAACAATAAACTGTTGTGTATTGGATGTGTTAGGCTTTAGATCGTTGTGATGTTTCCATGCGTGTTTCATATGCCAATGATTTATCTGAATGTAGTATCACGCTAGGTCTTTATATTGCTTCGGAATGATAGGAAAATGCATGTAGAGCCTCGACGTCTGAATGGTTTGTATGATTGTAGGATAGAGTTTGCAGGAGTCATCATCCGGACGTAGTGGCAGAGATGTGTGGTTATAGTCCGTCTCTGCCCGTCAACTGG
>JBBMEF010000008.1:4524305-4545043 GCA_037832685.1 Sicyos baderoa | reverse complement strand
ATTACCCGTCCTAGAGATATTGATAAACAGCTTAAAGTTGCTGATATTATTTCTTGTTCTGGACATTGGGATGGTGAGAAAATTCGAAACATTGTCTGGCTAGTGGATGTCGTTGATACTATGGCTATTCCTATTTGCAAGACCTCTATACCGGATCAGTGGATTTGGCATTATGCTCAGGATGGTAATTTCACTGTGAAGAGTGCTTATAAGCTAGCTATTTGTTGCAAAAATGAGGAAGACTCTTCTAGTGATGGGTCTGTAGAGGGCTGATGGAAAAAGTTATGGAATTCGAACATCCCCAACAAGATCAAAATGTTCATCTGGAGAATCTACCATAATTTCATCCCAAACTATCAGAATTTACTTAAACGCTCTATGAATGTGCTTTCATGGTGTCCGATTTGTAGAATGGATGTGAAAAATACTTTACATACCTTCATTAAATGTAAGAAAGCTAAGCAAGTGTGGAGGAGCTTGTACCCACAGTTTGAGGTGTTTTTTTCAGTTGTTGATTTGAAAATTCTGCTTACTCGTTTGGCTGCTGAGATTCCACAGTTGGATTTTGAGCTTGTTTGCATTTGCTTGTGGTCTATTTGGGAAGATAGAAACAAAATGGTGAATCAAATTGTTATTCCAAAAGTTGATGAAAGAGTCAAATGGATTGTTGAATACTTGGAAGATTTTCGTTACAAGGTGAGGAAAGTCCGTTTAAGCAATATTCCAAGAGTAGGTCTTCTTCCAAATGATGGTAGACGAAGATGAGAAGCTCCTTCTTTGGGAACTCTGAAATTAAATGTTGATGCCTCCGTTGCTGCTCTTTCCAATCAGGTGGGGCTTGGAGCTGCGCTTCGCGACCATGGTGGTAGTTGCCTTTTTGCTCGGGGCTCTTTCCGTCAGCAAAATGTCGATCCAATGACTGCTGAGGCCCTTGCTCTGATTGAAGGGCTTAATATGGTGCTGGAGTTCGGCTGTCAAAAGGTTCATGTTGAGTCCGATGCTGAGAAATTGGTCTTATTAATCAAGGAGAACAATGCTCCTTTTTCTCCTCTTGGTTCTTTGGTTGGTGAAATTCAGCGGCCGCTTTCTTTGGAAAATTTTAGTGACATTTCTTTTGTTCCTAGGGCTGCAAATGTTTTGGCTCATTGTTTAGCTTCCTGGGCTTATAATAGCAAATTAACTTTGGTATGGGCTGATTTGTTTCCTCCTTGGCTTGAAAATTGTATTAGTGAGGAAGCCCGGTTTTATTGTAATTCTGGCATTATGCCCGGTTGATTTTAATATGAGGTTTGTTTGTTTCAAAAAAAAAAAATAAAAAAAAAATAATTTTATTTGGAATATGAAATTATTCTTTAAAAAAGATATTGGATTGAGCAAGTGAAACGAGGATGGAGATCACATTCCTCATCTCTTCCGAGTTATAGTAGAATTTTTTTTTTCTCACTCACCCCATTCCTCATGAAATTGAGAATTTATGGCCCGGGCGGGTCCCACGGTTTAAATGGACATCTCACCATTATGATAGCAATATAATGAACGTGCCATTAAACAATTGGTTTATCAAGAAATGTCAGATCTGTCCCAAGCAATTGACGAAGCTCAGAAAATGGCGATAATCCAAGAAAATTGGTTCTCAATAACTGGAACACCATGCTGGATCTCCGATCGGAGTAAGCCATGGAAGCGCCATTTCAATGGATTTCATCTCTCCATGCAGCTCCGATCAAGCTCAAATCCTCCATTTTCCCTTCCTCCCCATCCAGATTCATCCACCACAACTCTAAACGATCGCGCGTGAACGATTCATCCACTCGTCGCTGGCGCTGCGCTGTTTGCGCTCAGATCTCCGATTCGCCTCGACCTAAACCGACAAGCTTCGGTGATTCGAGTTCGAAATCGGCTGTTCGCGGAGATCGTCTAGAAATTGAGATTGTTCGAAATCGACGGCGTAAGAGTGTGATTTTCTCTCTTGTTTCTTTGTTTGATGAACGTTCTCTTTGGCGAAGGATCTTTGTTGCCTCCAAGAAAGTTAGGAGTATCATTTTGCTCAACGTCGTCACTATTGTTTATGGTGAGTTCTGCATTTTTGTTTTAGGGCAGTTGTTGATGTTTTGAACTTCTGCGATTTTTGAATACTGCTATTGTTGTCAAACATTCCCCGAAAACTGATTCAACCAGCCAAACCGATTGAGTTAGGGTCGGGTAGGCTTTCAAATATATGTTGGTTGGTGTCGGTTAGATAAACAGTTAATAAAAAATTTGTAGGTTAAATTGGTCGGTTTAGTAGGTTGGTTAACCGAAAATTTCCTTTATATAACATTATTATTTTTCATATAATTAATTATATTTCCTATTAAATTTGTGCAAAATTAACATAAAAAAACGTGTTTCAACAAATTACTAGGTTGTTTATTTTTTAAAATTAATTCTTAAATTTTAATAAAAAAATTGTAGGATGAATATGTTTTTTAGTAAAAGAAAAGAAAGAAGATAAAATGAACTAACCGATTTTAACCAAACCAAATGGTCGATTTCGATGTCATTTTTAAGCAATCTGATAGGTCGATTTGGGGTAAATATTGATCGAAAACCGATACCGACCGATAAACTCCCTAGTCGAATTATTTATTGAAACGATTCAGCTCTGTTTTTATTTTCTTGTTATTTCTGCTGTTTGGTTTGTTTGAATTTTACGCATAGAAATGAGGAATCAATTTAAGGTACTCAAGCAAAGATGGGATCTATAAATATGTCTGGCAGTCAACTTTTTCATTTATTTGGACTGGATTTGCTGTTATAGTTGTTATGATATTCTCCCATATATCATATTATCTCAATGCTTTGTTGGCCAACATTGTAAACATGACATCTTTGTTCTGTGTCACCTTGTAGAGTATTCTAGTATGATTGTGATGTAAGGGAATTTGTGAAATATTGGTATCTTAGGCAAATTTTTATATACTTTGAATTATTTTTGATGACCGGGAATCGGAGCTTCACTCCCCTATACTCGGGGATCTGTGCCCGTCCCATGTTCGGACATGGAAAACAACTAGTGATTTTAGAATTAAGCCGACTTTATAATTAAGCTCACTCGTAGGTCAAACCTTAGACTTTCAAGGGAACATTTCTTGGAAGCTAGCCTCAATCAACGAAGCCGCCCCTTGGAGACTATATACTTGATGAAAGTTGGATTCTTAATATAAAAAAAAGAACAAAAGAAGAAAAGAAAGGGGAAAAGAAAAAAACATGTTCATTCTCAATCACGTGTGGTTAGGCAGAAACTTTGCCATATTATACAATTTTGTTCATACTATTAAGAATATTAGCTGCAGAAGTCTTGAAGTTTCTTTCTTTTCCTATTATGATAACTATAAGGACAAATTTCGTTTATGCCTTTTTTTGGAAGTGGTGGAGCGAAAGAAACAATCGGATCTTCAACGACACGTCTAAATCTATCAACACTCTTATTGAAGACACTTTACATCTTGGAATTTTTTGGAGTCATAGGCTTCCACATTTTTGTAACTATGACCTTACTTTTTTATTTGCACATTGGCAACAACTCTTGTAATCATATGATTTCTCTATTACTATTCATTAATCAATGAAGTTTGTTTCTCATAAAAAAAAATGATAACTATAAGGAACTCATTCAAATCTTCACCTAAAAATACCATTCATTTTCAAATCTTTGCTGCTGTAGCAAGCACTATTCCAGTTGTGAAAGAGGTTGAAGAATTTGTGGATCCAGCAACCTTCAACGTTGTGCGATTTGCCATGACTGCTATTCCCTTTGTTCCACTCGTGTTCTATAAGTGGGATGACGTTGAGACCCGCAATGCTGGACTAGAGTTAGGATTTTGGGTTAGCCTTGGGTACCTGATGCAGGCATTTGGACTTCTTACATCTGATGCTGGGCGTGCATCCTTCATATCGACGCTCACGGTAAGATTATGATCTATATGTAGGTACATGGTCGAATAAACTTGCTTGCTATAAGTGTTAAGGTACTTGTGTATTAATAATCAGGTACTTGTAGTTCCTTTTCTTGATGGACTTTTAGGGGCTGTAGTTCCAGCTCGTACCTGGTTTGGAGCTCTCATGTCAGTCATTGGAGTTGCAATGCTGGAGTCCAGTGGATCCCCTCCATGTGTATGTTCCGTCTCAAAATTGTTTGATTACCAAGTTACTTGTTGAATTATGTTAAACCACTAATCAACCCAAAAGCTTAAGTTGTTGAGTTGGGGTAAATTTAATTACATCAGCCAACACAACTAGTAATAATTAGCAACATCATGGAGTGATCCAGTGGTCAAAGGGGCTTAAGTAACTAAGAGGCATTAGTTTAATCCATGGTGACCAGTGACCACCTATCAAGGAATTAATTCTTATTGATTTCTTAGACATCCAAATATTGTAGGGTCAAAGGGTATGTCCCGTGACAATAGCCGAGTGCGCGCAAATTGGTCCAGACAATCATGAATATATTAAAAAAAAACTAGTAATAATTGGCACAATGCCATGCCAATGCCCAAGTTAGATGGGAACTTGGAACCTCATACTCTAGATAATCCTCTTTTGAGCTCAAAGTATAATCACTCAAAATATGCATACCTATCACTATCAAATACCCTCCTATTTATAATGATAATCCTCTTACCAACTCCCCAACTAATTTCCCATGTACCCTTCTATTATTCCTTAATTCCTCTAAGGCACAATCCTAACACTATATTTCTTATGCTCTAAAATTGACATTTTAATTTATGTATTTCAACTAATTCGTGTGATCTAATTCAGGTGGGGGATCTTTTGAACTTCTTGAGTGCAATATTTTTTGGTGTGCATATGCTTCGAACAGAGCATATTTCGAGACGTACAGACAGGGATAAATTCTTACCACTCCTTGCATATGAGGTTAATATTTTCTCATATATAGTAGGCACTGACTGGGGTGCAATGGTGTTAGTTTTGCTGCACAGTTTGAACGATTTTCGTAACTTCTTCAGGTTTGCGTTGTTTCTATTCTATCGATGGTATGGTATTTTATTTGGAGATGGGTTGATCGAACCGAAACAATTAGCAAGTCGTGGAATTGGGAAACGTATTTAGATGGCATATTCATGTTTCCTTGGGTACCTGCTCTGTATACAGGCTTATTGTCCACTGGTTTTTGCCTGTGGCTAGAGGTTTTCCTCTCATTTTGTCTCTACATATAATATTTTAATTAGAGTTTTGATTTTCTGTACTGAGCGTTTTTCATTTTGTTGTTATATTCATTCTGTAACTTAAAAGTTTACTGTTCTGCTATTTGTCGCATTGGGTTATGCTTTAGAGAATGTGATAGGTTCCAACTTCTATTGATAAGAAAAGATAAAGAAATACAAGATAACCACCAAGCTTTAGAGAAACTTGAACCTCTCCACCTTGTGAACCATTCTCAAGGCCTAAGCAACTCTCTGAATATTTTGATATCCATATCCTTACCCACTTCTAATAAACTACCTTACTTATTTACTAATGTACCCTTAACACTGAGCAAACAGAAAATTTTGGAATCAACACTGAGGATAGAACTCTTCGTTCCACTGTTTTTCTAAAAAAAAACTCTTCATTCCACTGCCTCCTTTAAATTTCATCAAAAGCTTCTCTTTTCGGTTCTTTGTTGTTGAGAAAATTCAAAGAAGGTTAGATTAGATGGTTGGAGGAGCATTCTGATAAGAAGACCTATCACTTGTTTCCTCATTGGGGGTTCTATTGCTTGTAATATCATACATCCACGAAAATGTTTCTTATTCTAAAAATGAAATAATCCTGTAATTTGCCTGGCATTATACTTCTTTTTTTTAGTATAACAGGAGATTGTGGGATTTAAACCTACGATCTCATGGTCAAGGATACGTGTCAATTACCACTAGGCAAGCCGGCTTTTGGCAGCATCATACTTCTTAAAGCTACTTGACTAAAATTTCATTTTGTCAAGCAGAAAAAAGAAACAATAAGTTCACTCTGGTGAATTTACTTATTTACAGTTGTAGTCTGTATCTACATACAATACTTTGTGATGTAGATTTTGAGCTTCTTTCCATTTGCTTGATGAGAGTTTTCTTTTTCGTTCAAAAACTAAAAGTAGAGCTGATTTTAAGCCATGATTTCTTAGCAAATATTATATGATTCTCCAGATGGCTGCCATGTGCGATGTATCAGCCACAGAAACTGCCATTATTTACAGCTTGGAGCCCGTCTGGGGCGGTAGCTTTGCCTGGTTTCTTTTTGGTGAAAGGTGGGGATTGATAGGTTGGATTGGCGCTGCCTTTGTTCTAGGTAAGCTTCCTTACGAAATATTAAATTTTGGGATAGGAACTCTACTATTTATCTTTCTTTAACTTGCTAAGAACAAATACTTTAGGCCCCGTTTAATAATCATTTTGTATTTAGTTTTTCGTTTTGAAATTTAAGCTTACGAAAACTATCTTATCATATATTTTTTCTAACTTGGATGACTACATCTTAACTATGTTTTTAGACAATCAAAATTAAGAAACAAAAAAAGTAGCTTCCAAAAACTTATTTTTGTTTTTGAAATTTGGTTCATTCACATTCTTAAGGAAAGATGGAACACACCACAAGAAATATGAGTAAGCTTAAATTTCAAAAACCAAAAACAAAAAACCAAAATGGTTATTAAACGGGGCATTAACAACCCAACTTTTAACATAAACTAATTAGGGTTGTTCCCACTTGCATGATATGGAGTCCAAAGAAGATTTATGAATATAACAAAATCTCAAAATAAGTCTATTAAAAAATCTAACATAAATCTTCAGTTTGGGATCCCAAGAAAAGAAAACAAAGAATAAAACTCAAGTTTTAGAAAAACCTCAAATTAGGTAATCTAAAACAGTATTAATATATGAAGTGCAGAAAATTGTGCTTCTTTTGGTCTCCCATGACACTGTTAGCAAACAATCCATCCTATCACTCTCTAATTTGTTCGTTTCCTAAAATGAATTGGATAATGCTTGAGGTTCAAGGATTCAAGAGGTTATGGACATGGGTTCAATTTATGGTGACGATCTACCTAGAAATAATTTCCTACGAGTTTTCTTGACATAAATGTTGTAAAGTCAAGCGGTATATTCTGTTAGAATAGTCGAGATGCACGTAAGTTGACCTAGATACTTAGAGGATATAACAATTTCTATAGGATTTATCATTCTAAGTAGGAGACAATAATTGAAATTGAGAAGCATCATCTTTACCGTTCCTTTGGACTTAAAAAGTTATGCATTTCTTTGTATCTTATTCCATGAGATATGGTGTTCGAATCCCATCTACTTTACAAGACTTTCTAATAGGATTTGTAGAATTTTTAGAGAGATGAAGAGATCATCGGACGTTGTTTGAGCATTCGTTAGATTCTATGTTTCTCTTTGAACTTTCGTTACTGAATGTCTTTTTTTTTTGTCGAGTGAATGCCTCGTGGGCTCTTTATTTTTGTATGACTTTTTGTTATGTTCCTTCATCCATTACACAAGCTTGAGTTATTATAAAATAAAAATGTAACAGCACCCTGATGATTTTAATATGCAGGTGGAAGCTTAACAGTGCAGATACTTGCATCATCAACACCAAAATCTTGCCAAGATGAAAGAGGCAAGGATGTCCATGGTCTCTTGGGTTCGAGCGACCGGCAAAATTTGTCGACCTCTCCGATTGTGATAACAAGAGAAAAGAATGTCACAGAGCGCTTGAAGAAGTAAGGTATATTATTTATGTTAAATTATAAGTTCGGTGTTTGAACTTTCAGAGCTGTTCTATTAGATCTCTACCCTTTAAAATATGTCTAATAGATTCTTAAAACTTAGATGTTGTGACTAATAGGTCTCTTAACTTTAAAAAAATGTTTTATATGTTCATAGACAATCAATTGTGTTTAATACAGATCTATTAGACTTTTTCTTAAGGTTAAAAAATAGTAGACAATTGAAATCTATTAAACGCAAAATTGAAAGTTAAGAATTTATTAGACAATTGTTGAATTTGAGAGATCTATTAGACAATCTTAGAAATTCAAAGATCAAACTTGTTATGTAAACCATTATTTATTTACAGAAATAGAGATAAAGTATATCCCGTTATTAGAGCTATGCCTATGAATATTGAATAGGTACATGTATATTACTAACAAGGTTTAGGTAGCTTTGTCCAAGTTCTTGAATCTTGATGTCTGAATATTGTATTATAGCTAGGCCAGTATGAATCATGAGAAAATTTCTAATACTCCCATAGTATCTACTTTCTATGTTGGCATTAGTGATTTTTGTAATGGACTATAAAAGGAGAAAGATGGTGCACCCCGGGTAGCACCCTTACTATGATATCACCTATGTGTCATATTTAGTGCCACACATCTCATCTCTCTCTTTTTACTTTATATTTATTATAAAAAAATTTAAAAGAAAAAAAAAAAGTTGTGGGCTCTAAATGAAAGATATCACGGTGGGGGTGCTACCCGGGATGCACCCAAATTGGCCTCCTATAAAAGTAATACACCAAGTTGGGGTGATTTTGGTTTGGTTTATTGTTTTGTGTCAAACTTACAACATATTTGATATCCTCAGTTTTTCAATAATTGAGTTTGAACCGATGTCCAATTAAGGACAAAATCATTGGATCCATTTTTATTTGGTTCAGTTCGTTTCAATAAGAATTTGATTCATTTTTCTTTCAATATTTAAAAGCTCAATACAAAAACATAAAGTGAATGGCATGATCTTAGTATTTTCCATCCATTTAGTTGGTTTATTCAGTTAATCTTATGTAAAAAATAAATAAATAAGAGATATTCTTCTTTCACCTTCTCCACCTAGTATCTTCAATTATATTAGAAATGTTTTCAATATAAATAATAGAAAGACTGATAGGTGAACATCATCCATTGGTTGACTGCCAAAGTTTTTTTTTTTTTTTTTTTTTTTTTTTTTTTTTTTTTTTAAGTACATTTGGCCAAAGTATGATAAAAGAAAAGTGTATATATAGTCTAATGCTGGCCCCTACAAGCTTAAAAAAACTACAATAATTAAAATTAAAAGAAACAATAAGGCCCCATTTGATAATCATTTGATTTTTTGTTTTTGGCTTTTGAAATTTAAGCCTATTTTTACTCTAACTTACTACAATGTGTTCTACTCTACCTACAATATATCCATCTTTCCTTAAGGGAGTAGGAGAACACTAACTAACTTTTAAAAACAAAAAAAAAAGTAGTTTTCAAAAGTTTGTTTTTGTTTTTAAAAGTTGGCTAGTATTCTCCTACTTTCTTAAGGAAAGATAGATATATGGTAGGAATGGTGGATGAGATTTGAGTGAGAATAAACTTAAATTTTAAAAATCAAAAATAAAAAATCAAATAATTATCAAACGGAGCTTAAATAATTCATCACAAAGTTGTTATAAAAAGGGGAATTGGCATTATGGAGGTTAAGTGTGTAAAGCAACAAATAATGTCTCTTATTGGGAGGATTATGAGTGAATTCAAAATAAACGTTCCAGCAGAGAAATATTACAAAATCTTTCAGATATTACCCCAAACTGCATCCAAAATGTTGAAGTTCATGAAGGTGACTGGGACACCCATGGTCATGGCTCCATCAAAATTTGGAACTACACCATTGGTAATGTTTAAATGAACTCTCCTCTCTTGGTATCCGAGGAATCGTCTTATTGGTAGATGTTTGGATTTTTCGATATATGTTCTTTTGAAGATTTTAAGTTCGAAACTTATTATAAAATGAGAGGAATTTGGGTGCACCCCGAATAACACCCCCACCCCACCGTGATACCACTCATGTGGCACATTTGGTGCCACACATTTCATCTTTTTTTTTTTACTTTATATTTATTATAAAAAAATTAAAAGAAAAAAAAGATGTGTGACTCTAAATGAAAAGTATCACGGTGGGGTGTTACCCGGGGTGCACCTAAATTGCTCTCTTATAAAATTCCTTAATATCTCCAGTGTTAAGTGTCTGAGGTTTTGTAGTGAGAAAAAGTTTTGATTTTCGGCTATAAAAAAATGATCACGCTTATACCTAGCGGTGGATATAAAAGGGGCTAGGGGAGCCATGCCCCATCCCCCAAACTTTGGAATTTGTCTTTTTTAATTTGTAGGTAAGAATAAACGTCAATATGGTTTGAAATTATGGTTTGAAATTGTTGATAATTTATGTTAAACCACCAATCAATCAAAAAGTTTAAGTTGATGGGTTGGACAAATTTAATTTTATCAACCAATAGAAAGAATATAATTTAATTTCTATAATTTGATAAAGTTTAAAAAATAGTCTATATCATTCGTACTTGTTGTCAATTAAATATAGAAAAATTAGTTATGCACGTGTCAATGATAAAAGTGTGAGAAAAGTAATTCAACAAAATAATCCCATCGTTTACCTATCTCCACAAACTTAATTCGTCACCAATCTAAAAAAACATGGACTATATTTTAGATTTTTTTTTTGAGAATACTATTTTTAGGTTTAATCAAATCATATAAAATATAGAGACTAAATTCTTTTTCTTTTTTATAATTTATAATGACTAAACCCTAATTTAAAAGTATCAAGGACAAAACTTATAATTTACCAAATTCTTATAGTATTTATTGCATAAGATAGTGACTCTTCATATTTTAAAGTTTGTTGTTTTTATATATAGATCCTACCTTATATGTTGATATTCAAAATCTTAGAACTTGTGATTATTTTTAAATATGTTCACTTGAATTTGTGATTATTTTTAAATATGTATAAGTGAACTTTTCAAAATAATTTAAATCTGGCCTCCCAACCTTTGTGCCTACCCAAACTCCTAACTTGTTTTATTTTTCTCTTCACTTTTGCTTTCAATTAAATAATTAACCTCATCTCTCTAAGTAGTTAATCTTGTTGTTTAATCATATGTGATTTGTTAATTAGATGGCAAGGCCAAGGTTTTCAAAGAAAGAGTGGAATTCGATGACGAGAAGTTCACATTAACTTTGGTTGGATTGGAAGGAGATATCTTCGAGCATTACAAAGCTTACAAGAACATTGCTTGGTGATTCAAACAATTGAATATGAGAAACTTGATGACAGCATTCCTTATCCATACAACTACATTCATCTCATGAATAACATCACTAAAGACATCCAACTTCACCTTAAATAAATATGTCTTTCTATGTGTTGATCATATGAGGGCTTCAATCTTTGTCCTCTACTTCACATGCATGTTAACTTGTGGTTGAATGAACTTCACTATGCGATAAATTTTTACAATCACACACATTTTTCTCACTGATCTCAATTACATAAACACTCTCTTCAAAGTTCATACTACTCTCACCCTTTGCCTCACTCTCCAAAAGATTTGACTAAACCCAGTGCACCAAGCTTAAAGTGATTCTGACCGGAATGTTTTGAAACCAAAGATTCATGCTCTTTTTATAGTGTTTGAAGCATATCACTACCTTACATCTTTTCGATGTGGGACAAATTCACTTCTAATATTTGGCCAAAACCATCATGTCAAATACCTTATAAACTTCAATGAAATTTGAGATACTATTTGCTTTGTCACTAATTTAATTAATGCATGACTTCCATCAATGTCTTAATTAGACTTCAATCAATATTATTAATTGACTTCGGTTAATAGACTTCAATAGCGATATTGATTGTAACTATAACAACTACGAGCTTAGTTCAATCGATATTGTACACAGAGTAATTTCAATGTCCACCCCTTTTTCGCCCTTCTTGCAATTTTTTTCCAAATTTAACATTTATTTATTTCTTTTGTTTTTTTTTATTCCTTCAAGAGTTAATGCATATTTTGCTAATAATTTAAAACTTACCTAGATTAGTAATTACTTTTCTAATTTAACTTAGTCATCCAATAAGCATTATTTTGTCCATTTTGTACATTCTCTCTAAAGTTACCTATGTTGGGCTTATTCATTGTGAAGGCCCATTCTTAATGGGCTAAGTGTTTTAAAAGTGAAATTTATTCGCTTTGTGTTTTACCGTGGGAGAGAAAGAGACGGCAGAGAAAGTGAGTGAAAAATAGAGGAAAAGGTATTTCGGCCAGTATCAGTGTTTCAGCGTTTACGAGTTAACCAACCATCGGATCGAGCTGAAATTTTGACAGTGTGTTTGTGACACGAGGGTCTTCAATCTGAACGGTGGAGATCGGGTTTAGAGGTTTCTAAATCCAGATTCCAATGGCCATTCGATTCTACAATTTGTGAGACTTTTCTATTTGTTCTCTTTGGTTTAGTGCCGTTAGTTGCCAAGATAGTTTATCTTGAGTTGTTATCTGTTGTATGCATCTAGTTCTAACTAGGGAGAACTTATTGTAGCTCATTATTGATTATAGTGGAAGTTTGACTTCGGTCCGTAGTTTTTTACTCCTCGTCTTGAGGAGGTTTTTCCACGTTAAAATCCTTGTGTGTTGTGCTTGATTTATCTACCATATTTTATGCTGATTTTTTATTTGGAACACAAGAGAGGGAATGATTGATCCATAGATGTAGTGTTTATTCCCAACAACCTGGTCATGGAAACTAATTATGGTTGTAAGATTATATTTGATAAAAATCTATAAGTCTGTTGGCCTTTAATCAGTATGCATGAAAAACGCAAAACATGATAGGCTAAATGTTGGTCCATACCAGCGGAAAACAACTACAATAATTACAAGAATTCAACACCAACCAAGTAAATTGATACGAAATCCGAAAACAATCAAAGAAAAACAATAAAGAAAATTAGTCAAAACATGATGATGTACATAGTTGATTTACTAACGTGAATTAGCCACTTACTAAATATAAGAATGTGTTTGTTTGTCAATTTTAAAGAGAATTTACATCAAAGAAAAACTGTATTAAGGAGATAAAAATATAAGAATGTCGATCAAATGATCTTAAGAAAGTGTTTGTTTGTCAATTTTAATTTAAAGAGAATTTACATTAGACACCTACTAAATATTCTTCAAAAACTCATATATAAACAAGCTATTGTAACTACTTTTTTAGAAAAAAAAAAAACTTTTATTACTTTGTATATAAGAGGCGTACACAGAAAAGATGAGTTACAAGAAAGATTTCTAATTAAGAGCGATTGTATTGTGATTATATAGTCTTTAAAAGAATAGACTTTTTACACCAAAACACCACTTGTAACAATATTCTCCCATGGCAATGTCCCGGAGTTATCGTAACTACTCAAAACAATTCTTTATTTTTAATTTATTAAAAATAAATTCATTATTTTTAACACTCATTTCTAATTATCATTCAGTTTTAACTACTTAAAATAACTCCTCATTTCTAACCACTTTTTTTTAATCATTTATTTTTACTAATAACTCATTTTTAGTCATTCATTTTTAACTACTCAAATGATTCATCATTTTAAATCCACATTAAAAAAAGTTATTGTTTCTAACTCTTCTACAAAAAAATCACATCCAAATGAGTTTTTTATTTGCTGCAACTACATAAAAATCTACACCGAAATGAGATATTACAAAAATCTTAATTTTCTAACTACTCAAAAAAACTCTTCAAAATAACTTCTAAAACTAATTCCTCAACCAAAACCTCATCTAAACACCTTCTAAATTCTATTACATCATACGATCCAAAATGAGATTTTATATAGTGCAATCTCATAAAATTCTATTACATCATATGACCAAAATACATAAAAGTCCAATACAAAAAATATAAACTCAATTAATCGTGGAGTAACATAGTTCTATGCATCTCAACCTAATTCATTCATTACTAAAAAGGGTGTATAAAAAGAGGAAGGCATAAGATATATTTGTGTGTAGAAATAAATAAGAGTTGTAAAAACAATGTAGAAATAAACAAGAGTTGTAAAAACAATGTTTCTTTGTGGGAAAATGGTGAGTGAAATAGAAATAAATGCTCCAGCAGATTAATGGATCTTCTTTCTATTTGATCACTATATTTCAAAATTTACCAATAATATTTCAATAATATTCTTGTTTAGTACTTATGTACATGCGATTTGAATTTACATTTTAGAATTATTTTCTTTTAAAAATAAATTCATGTCATGATCAATCATTAATATAAATTATATGTAAAATTAATTCAATCATCATCTCAATTAACCTTCGTTATGTAATTATCGATTTTGTTACCTTATAATATTATAGGTCAAAGTATTTGAATTTAAAACAAAGGGATAAAAAACAACACCCATAATCTAGAGATTAATTTTTTTTTTTTTTTTTAATTTATATATATATTATTTGTTTTTCTCTCTTTGCTTTCACATGGAAGAACCTCCCCTCTCTATTAATGTGTTTTTGTTTGTGATTTTGTTAAGATGGCAAGACTGAGGTTTACAAAGAACAAGTAGAATTCGATGACGAAAAATATGCAGCAACTTTGATTGGATTGGAAGGAGATTTGTTCGAGCATTACAAGAACTTTAGAGCAACATATCAACTTTGATTGGTTGTATTATGTTGTTTTAGAGCCTTTCTTTTGTGTTTTTGTATTACTTACGATAATTATGTATTTCTATGCTTGTGAATTTCGTAAAAAATAAATAAAGAATGAAGCTCGATTATTGACTTTTTTTTTTATTCGCTAACATTTGGAAGAAGAGAGATTCGAATTTGTAATATCATGATTCCTAAGGTCCCGTTAGATAACCATTTGGTTTTTCAAATTTAAGCATATTCTCTCTCAAATTTCCTATAATGTGCTCCATCCTTCCTACCATTTATCCATTTTTCTTTAAGAAAGTAGGAGAATACTAACCAACTTTTAAAAACAAAAACAAAATTTTTTTTTTTTTTTTTTTTTTTTTTGATATCCTTGACTGTCCGGGCCAGCTTTCGCGTGGAAAGCGCACCTCGACTAATGTCACGGGGCATACCGCCTGATCCTACAACATTTGGATGCCAAAGAAACCCGTAGGTATTAATTTGAAATTAATTCCTAGGTAGGTGGCCATCATGGGATTTGAACCCATACCTTTATGCACCCCAAGGCCCTCCATGACCAATTGGGCTACCCCATGATGGTTGTCTTATGTGTTCATATGCGAGCTTGTCCTCTACTTCACATTGCATGTTTTGTTTGGTTCATTATATTATTTTGGAGCCATGTGTAGGGCTTGATTTGTGTTTATGTATTACTTTTTAGTGTGTTTTCTTTTTCCTATACTTGTGAATTTTGAAAAAAGTAAATAATGGATGAAGCTCTTGATTATTATGTTTGCTTAGATAATTTATTATTGTGTGCTAAGATTTTAGCAAACGTTTTGATTTAGAAATTAAAAAGAATGATGATTAAAATATATTTTGATTTTGGTACTTTAGTTTGTTCTATTTTGATTCCGAAACAATCTTATAATATTCTTGAACAATTAATCGAGTACTAATTTTGTTCTCGATACACTTTAAATTAGTGGCTTTAATCAATGTGTTAATTAGACTTCGATCAATAGCATTAATTAAGTTCAATCAACAAACTTTCATCAGTATTATTAATTTTTTTTAGATAGATTAATATTATTAATTGATTTTAATTAGTTTCAAAAAATATCATTGATTATCTTTAATCAATGTTACATTTTTATTTGATCGATCAATCTTAACATATCAACTTCAATCAATATCATCAATTAAAAGTATAACAAATATGATATTAGTTTAATCGATTACATACATAATGGTTTAAGAGAAATACTTCTTATTTGTTGATAATGTGGTATCATATGATGTCACAAATTTTGTTACTTTATTTTAAGTAGTGTCACATAAGCAACAAGAAGGGATTTTCACCTTGTTCATGAATAAAGAAATATTTCTTATAGTTCAATTAGTGTTGTTGATTGAAATCATTAATTCAGTAGGTCTTTTTACTATTCTTATTATCATGTCCACCCAATTTTTCCCTTCTAGAAATTTCTTTTTTATTTATTATTTATTTATTTTTATAATTTTTGTTTATTCCTGATGTAAGGTATAATATTTTTGCTAATAGTTTAAAACTTACCTAGATTAGTAATTACTTTTATAATTTAGCCTAGTCATCCAAAACACCATTTTCTCCAATTTGTACATTCTCTCTAACTTTCCTAGTCATGGAAACTAATTATGGTAGTAAGATTATTTGATAAAACTCAGTAAGATTGTTTATCTTTTAGTTAGTATGCATGATAAATGCAAAACTGATGAGTAAGCTACATGCATGTTGGTTCCTACCACTGAAAAAAGTACAATAATTAGCCACAATAAATAAAAGTTAGCTCTATATTTTTATACCCATATATATGATCAAATTTAAACCACATTTTATTTATTATTTTTTTAGATTAAAGAACATTACAATGTAGTTCAAAGGATTAGAGATGTGAACATAAAAATATAAGTAATGCCCGGACATGACCTTAATTAGTCTCATAAAACATCTTTACGGAGTAGCGCGGTAATCAAATGCTAGGACTTTGAAGTATATTCCTCTTAAAATTTCAAGTTTGAGACTCACCTCTAACATTAATTTATAGATTCTTTTGGTGTAACTATTCTTTCGTTGTCTCTCTCAATATATAGTGGAGTGAAACTCTAATTTCTCAATTTCTATAAAAAAAAAAAAGAAAAAAAGAAAAGCTCATATACAACAATTCATCACTAAAAAGGGGAAGGCATTAGAAATATTTGTGTGTTGTATAAAGCAATCAAATACACAAGAGTTGTAACCTTAATTTTTTTTTTTTTTTTTTTTTGAGATACGTTGTGACCTTAATTAATCATGCCAAAACATGACCTTAATTAATTTCATGAAATATCCTTAAAGATAGGGCAGTAATCAAATGCCTGGACTTTAAAAGTGTGTTCTTTTAAATTGCATATTTGAGACTAACCTCAAACATTAATTTATAGACTCTCTTTGGTGTTCTATTCTTTCGTTGTCTCTCTCGATATATAGTGGAGCGAAACTCTAATTTCTCAATTTCTTAAAAGAAAAAAAAATGCTCACCTACCACAATTCATCAGTAAAAAGGGTGTATAAAAAGGGGAAGGCATTAGAAATATTTGTGTGTTGTGTAAAGCAATAAAATACACAAGAGTTGTGAAACAATGTCTCTTGCTGGAAAGATGGTGAGTGAAATAGAAATAAATGCTCCAGCTGAAAAATATTACAAAGTGTTTAAAGATGAGGTTTCTCATGTTCCCAATATTTCCCCAATTATTCAAACTGTTGAAGTTCATGAAGGTGACTGGGACACCCATGGCCATGGCTCCATCAAAATTTGGAACTTCACCGTCGGTACGTATAAACAATCGCGCCTATAAACTCGACCATATCGAATAACCTTCACGATCTTGTTAATTATTAATTTCAATAAAACGGTTTCTCTCATCTATATGCATGTGGACGTAGCTAATATACTTATAATGAACTATGTAACTTTTATTTTTCTGATTCTCTTTATTTAATTTTATTGTTGTTTACGTCTCCTAACACTTATTTTTATCTTCTTTTTGTTTTCACATTGAATATAACCTTCTCCATTGATCTTTGTTATGTTACTAAATAAAATACTTTCTTCTGTGTGTTTGTGGATGTAGTTAACATACGTTTAGTAAACAATGTATCTATCTGTGTGTTACTTATCCGTCTCTCTTCATTATTTTCTTCAATTGTCATTTATGTTTCTACTTTTCTCTTCTTTTTCGCTCGCACATCAAATATAATCTTCTCGATAGATGTTGTTATTTTCATGAATAAAACAATTTTTTGGGCGTTGAGGTGCATAAGGTGATGGATTCAGTTTTTCATATTGTTGTTTAAGTAGTTCCTTTTTGTGATTTTGTTAAGATGGCAAGTCTGAGGTTTACAAAGAACGAGTCGAGTTCGATGACGAAAAATTTGCAACAACTTTGGTTGGGTTGGAAGGAGACATGTTCGAGCATTACAAGAGCTTTAAAGTAACATATCAAGTGGTGCCAAAGGGTCGTGAACATAAGCTTGGCGGTTCATACAATTGAATATGAGAAACTTAATGATGGCTCTCCTTTTCCCCACAAGTACCTTGGTGCCATGACAAACCTCACTAAGGACATTGAATCCCACCTTAAGTAAAAAAAAAAAGCTTTTATGTAGCCATCCATATATGAGCTTCATTTTTTTTTGTGGTTGAATAATATGGTTTTGAAGCCATGATCTATTTAGGCTCTTCTTTTGTGTTCATGCATTACTTATGATTGTGTTTTTCTATGGTGGTCAATTTTGTCAAAAATAAATAAGATATGAAGCTCAATTATTAACTTTTTATTTTTATTTTATTTTATTTGATAGTATTTGGGAGGAGAAAGATTCGAACTTGTAATCACATGATTACTAGGTTATTTAAGATAGTGCTAGATGCCTTTATTTTTATAAACACAACAACTTATTTTAGTTTTACAATAATTAGGAGTGAAATGATTCGAACATATGACATTTTGGGTGTTTGGTATTTATTGATGCGGCTCAACTATTTGCTAGTATTTTTTTTTTTTTCAAAATATTTTTTTTTAATTATTATAATTTTTTTTTAATTATTTTAAATTTTATAATAATTAGATTGGAAATATTCAAATCTATAATCTTTTGGTTGTTATATGTATATTGATGTAGCTCAACTCTTTGCTACCTTTTATTTTATTTATTTATTATTTTCAAAATTTTCAAAACTTTGGCTTTTTATCGCAACATTTGAATTAAAAACAATATTTGACATTTAAAGGGTAAATGCAAATTTAAAAGTTCGAGATTTTTTGAAGTTCGATTCTAAGATGCAATGATTTTATGGATGATATCTTATGAGCATTCAGATTAACAATGGCACCACCACAAGATTTTGGTACAACTACAATAGATGGGTGTGGGAATTTTCAGATTGCGAGATTAATATTCCTCAGGTTTGGAACATTTCCTTTATAGTAATTTCTACATGAACTCTAACTAGTTGACATTTGGATCATCATATTATCATAAAACGTATTTTGCTGTACATCCTTATGAGAGTCGTCAAAGAGACAGCATTGCCTTCCCTCTTTAGATCAAAAGGAAGCGATTAACATAGATCGTAATAGAATAATTAAGGTCTCGTTTGATAATCATTTGGTTTTTTATTTTTGGTTTTTGAAATTTAAGCATATTCTCACTCAAATTTACTACAATGTCTTCCATCATTTCTACGATTTATCCATCTTTCCTTAGGAGAGTAGGAGGATAATGACCAACTTTTAAAAACAAAAACAAACTTTTGGAAGCTACTTTTTTTTTTTTTTTAAAGTTGGTTAGTATTCTCCTATTTTCTTAAGGAAAGATGGATATATTGTAGGAACGGTGGAAGATATTGTAGTAAATTTGAGTGAGAATAGACTTAAATTTCAAAAACAAAAAATAAAAAATCAAATGGTTATCAAACGGGGTCTAAATTAACCTTCTCATGGCATAGATATAACCAATTCTTTACTCAAGATAAGAAACTTACTTGTTGATGAATCCATGGTTGAATAAGACCAAATGATAATCGACTTTCTGCTCTGTTTCCAAATGACAGATCTGTTTTTTACTCAAATTCGTCCCGTGATGATATCTGAACTGATCGATCACTTAATTCCATAAAATGGTGGTTTTATTTATTTAGGAAAAAATGGGACGTGAAAACTGTCCACTCCCAATAATTAGTGGAACTAACTTATTCCACCCAAAATAACAAAACTGTTTTTTTCTTAAATGACAGACACGTGTTTGTCAAATAAATAACAAAACTGTTTTTTTTAGATGACAGACACGTGTTTGTCAAATAAATAACAAAACTGCATTTTACTTAAATGACACGTATTTGTCAAATTGCTAAAAGATCCATAAACTTTTCTAAAATACAAAACACACTAAAATATTTTTAACAAATTGGCATGGACGGAATTACACCCGATAATTGTTTTTTAAATACTACACTAATCAACACTATGCGTACGATAATAACAAATTGCTTAAAATATATGAATCAACATTAGAAATTAATTAAAATTTCTAACACACGCCGCCAAGCACACTGTGACCAAAACAACTAGGCAACTTTGAGGAGATGTGATTCTTACCGGTGATCTAAATCGAAATTTTTTAGATCTCGTTTTATAACCATTTTATTTTTAGTTTTTATTTTGAAATTTAAGCCTACAATAAATTTTTTATTATATATTTGATTTTTGTTTTTTGTTTTAAAATTTTGTTAGCATTCACGTAAGATTTTTTTTTTTTTTTATTATATATTTGATTTTTGTTTTTTGTTTTAAAATTTTGTTAGCATTACTAGGTTGTACAAGATGCCAGTAGAGCTATGCTACTTTTGGCATTCACGTAAGATCTTAATAAAACTAAATACATGATAAGAAAGATAGAATATATTGTTGGAAATTTGAGTAAAAATAAGGCTAAATTTCAAAAATAAAAAACAAAAATCAATAGGCTTAGGCCCCGTTTGATAACCATTTGGTTTCTTGTTTTTTGTTTTTCAAATTTAAGCCTATTTTTTCTCAAAATTCCGATAATGTGCTCCATCCTCTCCACTATTTATCCATCTTTCTTTAAGAAAGTAGGAGAATACTAACCAACTTTTAAAAACAAAAACAAACTTTGGGAA
>JBBMEF010000008.1:4509070-4522833 GCA_037832685.1 Sicyos baderoa | reverse complement strand
ATAATAATAATAATAATAATAATAATAATAATAATAATAATAATAATAATAATAATAATAATAATAATAATAATACTACTACTACTACTACTTATGATAAAAAAGTACCAAGTATTCCTACAAAAGAAAAGTAATAATAATAATAATAATAATAATAATAATAATAATAATACTACTTATGATAAAAAAGTACCAAGTATTCCTACAAAAGAAAAGTAGTTAAATGCTTTCTATAAATATTTTAACATAGTTTTTTGAACCGTTTTTATTTATTTAATTTTGATAGTATGTTTTAATCCGTCAAACATATTTTTTTTTACCACTTTCTACAATTTTAAACCAAATTTTGTTAACTTTTTCAATAAATTTTTAGTTTTTTTTTTTTTTTGTATAAATTGGGGGAATGGATTACCAACTCTATGTAAAGGGTATTTCTCTCAAATAAATGAGACTCGGATTTTTAATTAAAATTATAATCATGATATTTAATTGAATTTTTACTAAATAAAAAAATCAACCTCCTATACATCTGTGATAGTCGTAATTTTAAGTCTTTTTTCTAATCATTAGGTTTTAAGTCATAAAAGTATCCATAAAAAAGTAGTAATTTAGTAACATCATGTATTAGATAGTTACCAATTAGTTCCGGTTTCGAATTCCAAATATTGTAAAAAAATATTTTAAATTGCATTACACGCATACTCCTAAACTTTAAAATTACTATTTAATATAAAATATTACTAATTTTTATAAAAATTTACTATTTTCATATTTTATATTTAGTTTCTTCCTATCATCATTTTGGTCTTTCTATTTTTAAATTATATTTTATCGAGATTTGAATTTTAATAAATTTCTTTATTTTGATCTTAACGATATCTTAATGAGGTCAATAAATATAACTTCTTTTATAAAAAGGTCAATCAATATATTGCTTATACACATATAATCTTGTTAATATACATACTCAAAAAACACTTTTAACGTTGTTTCAAAAAAAAAGAAAAAAAACACTTTTAACAGTAAAATATTGTGAGAGCAAAGGATTACTTTTGTTTTGTCGAAAGATGTAATAATGGAGACATTTGGTCTCCGAATTGTTAATGGGTTTAGGCACTTTTTTTCCAAAAAAAAAAAAAAAAAAAAAAAAAAAAAAAAAAAAAAAAAAAGTATAATCAAATTAAGCCATAAAGTTTAAGTAGAAAATATAGACAAAACTAAAACTATTTTACAAGTTTATGACCAATAATATATTAAATGGTTAATTTACAAAATTGGTTTCTATATTTGAATATAGAGTTTTTGAAGTTTCTATTTGGCTCACCATTTGTTTCAATTTGATTTCTATAATTTGTTTGATCTCACCCTTCATTTTTTTTAATTGTGTTTTGTCTTTCTAAAAAAACCTTAAACCTTAGTCTTTGTTTCTTCACTATGCCTAATATATGTTAATAGAATCGCTAACACATAGTTCAAAAAGAAAATATCTAAAGCTCATAGTAATTATAGAGATAATTCGACTACATTATACAAATTAAATTATTTAAAAAAGTTACATGAGTAAATTTAAATATCATACGGGATCAAATCAAAATTGTTGATACTAAAAAGTGGTCTTTTTAGGTCAACGATAATATTTGTATTACGATAACGAGATACCTGCAAATGACAAAAAAGGTAAGATGTTGATGTGGTGTAAGCCAAAGGGTCTCTAATGCTTAGAAAGGCTTAGAATTAGGTTACTTCAAATGGTGGAATCTAACTCAATTTATGGTTATGTGAGTTGCAACTGCCTCTAGACCTATTATTGTGTTTCATTATAACATTCTTTAATGCGTGGTTCCATCATTAAGCCTGAGGTAAATGTGTTCGTCACTCCTGACTTCTCTCCCTCTTTGAATCTATGTTTGTCAACAACTACAATGCTTGAGGTGCAATGGCCTTTAGTAGCTATATCCTCCATTTCTTTTTTTGTTCATCTTTAATTGAGGATGATGCTTAGGCATGATCTTCAATTGCTCTTTGAGTTTTCTGTGCCATTAGGATAATCTTAATTTTCCTTGCCCATAAAGAAAAATCTCGAGAGCCATTGAACTTGTCAATTTCATATTTTGTTGATGTTATCATGGTTTACCTTTCTTTGATTTTTATGTTGAGTTTGCTCCAAGAACTACTTTCTTGATGAATTTCCAAATTCCAAACCTATCTTGTTAACACGAAGCTCTCATACATGTTTGTTATTTATTTCAGGCCTAACCAAGCAGCCCAAAACTCTTTAGTGCTTCTAGATGATCAATCCCTACCATTCAAGATTCAACGATTGGGATTATACCACCGAAGGGTACAATTGTTACGATCTCAACTCTTCAACTCAAAGAACTTTACTTAATCTTCGGATTCTTCAAATAAATATTGACTAGGATGATGATTAAATTAATTTTAAAATTAAAAAAAATCGATGATGAGTTATTATTGTGCTTACATGAATTCTTTTTTTTAAAAAAAAACAATTATAATGAATTTCTATTGTAATTGTTTTCTTTAAAAATTAAATCCATGTAAGAACTATAATAACACGTAATCAATTTTTTAGTTTTAAAATTAACTTAGTCATCATCTTAATTAACATTCTTTTATCTCAAAAACTAAAATATATCATTATTGAAATGTCAAGAATAAAAATATTTGATTTTGAAACATATAGATCAAACTCAAATTTCAATCAAAAGGTAAGTATTAAAAGATTCTTTTCCCTAAAATGAATCAAGAAAAATTCATGCATAACATAAAATTTGGTTAGATTAAATAAAAATATGAAAAAGCTCATACACATGATAGAGCTTCAATCAGTGCACATATAGTTTTTAATAAATGACATAATCAATCTACAATCATTGTCACAGACAGTCATCGATCAGTGCGCATGGATATTTTTTTTTTTTTTTTACAACATAGCATTTGATATATATATATATTTTTAAATTTTATCTTTCTTTTATTTTTTTTAGAGACCAATGAAGAAAGTGCATTTCATTTCAGCTACAGCCTAAAAATCAACACACAAAAGAAAAACCATGAAAGAGCAATGGAAGGAAAATCTCAGAAACTACAAATGTACTGTTATTTGAAGTGCAAACTTTCATATTCTCCCTTCGGCTACAACAAGAGTGTTAGAATTGAACATACATTTTTATGAACTCCAACCTGCAAATCTTTGAAACCACGTCCTTGTCGTCGTGATCTACCGCCTCCGATTACGAGCATTGCCCTATTCAAATAGAAACATTTAAAAGAAAAAAAACTTAATAATTCTATCTTATATTCAATCAAAACTCAACTCAAAGCAAGCAAGGAGCATAGAGGTTTCATTACTTTATCAAGTCAGGTCAAACATGGGACACAATATAAGGCCCTCATCACTTAACCAAACAGAGAACCACGTGAGAAACAGATTTTTCAAGTTTGTTTTGCTTCCAAGACAGGGTTTTCATTGTTAAGCTCACCTAAAGATTCGAAAACAACCTCGGGATAGTTGTTACTCAAAGACCATAGGTCTTAGCCAACGGGACCGCCCGTTAGGAGCTAAACTAAGATCTATAAACAAACAAAAGATTTGCCCAAATATGTTTGAAAGTATATAGCAAGTGTCATATTTAAGATTGAAAGTTCATAGAGTACTTCACATCCAGTATAGTGTGATGAATAAAGTTATTACCCCATATATAGCACAATTTTGTAGCTAGCTGAGTGACAAGTCTTGTTTCTGCAGGATTTGAAAATTCGCTTTTTGAAGCCTCCTGGATGGCAAGAACAAATTCTTGTCTTTCTTTGGCCGAGAGACCAAGCGAATTCGCTCCATGCATTGTGCTCAAATCAACTACCTATAGTAATTACGTGACAAACAAGCCAATGAATAAGAAATTAGCTCCACAACAATATCATGGGTTGCATAAGAATCTTTACAGAACCATCCAAAAAGGAGCATCTAAGCACAATTGCAAGGAAACGCCAGTGGCTTCACTTAAGTATTATCTTATAATCAGTTTAAGAAAGTTTACCTGCTGCAACCATGGTATTATACAGCGAATAAATCTTTGTTCGGGGAGGAACGATGCCAAAATGCGAAGGATGTTGCTGATTGTTTTAGGTGACAAACATTCAAGAACAGGCCCTGTTTGATCAAGAAGTTCAAACAGAACAACTTCATCACCAGACCGCAATGCCTCCATGTATGCAGCATCCACATCACCTTGGTGCAGGAAACCGGACACTCGTTTCAGAATGCTGTTCTTGTTATCTGAAAATTGTCTAACATTTGCACAGGGAGATGAAGAGAACACTGCATTAGTATTTCGCAAGTGACGGCTGCTACTATTTTGTACTCCCTCTCCACAATATTTCTGAAGATCCTTCTCAGGAGGATTCTTAACTGAATTTGTTTTTCTCCAAATATCAGTTCCTTGTTTAGATGCATTACTCAATCTGCTCTTAACAGCAACATTTTCATCCCATATGCTGGAATGTTTAAGCGGCAATAACGAAGACTGCCTCCCGGGAATATCTACAGATGGCCTAGGAGTGTTTGTAGAAAGCCTAGGAGAATTCAAGCTTTGGTTCTGCTTCATGAACTTTGAGTTTGAATGAACAGAATGGCTATTCCCATTCAAAAGATCCTGAGATAATCCATAAACAACATCTTCTAAACCCGCCACCCTTGATTGTATCACTGACAAGCTATCCATTATGCCAGAAGTGAACTCCTGGAATCAATTTCACAGAGAAAAACAGCAGATTAGTCTCAATTGGGAAAAAAAAACCAGGCTCCCAGGAAAAGAACAAAAGATATTCAATACAAAGAATACAGAAGAAAACTTCCTTAGTGCCCACTTGAGAATCATTGTGTATTTTAAAGTTTGAATAATGTTGAAACTGTTGAAGTTGTATTCACGAGATTTCCATCATATAATACTCATGAGATTTAAATTCAGGTACCTTAAATTGAGAACTTATGTTACACACATTTTAACCTAGTAGTTAGAGATCACTAAGATGAAGATAATTAAGTGGAACTACATATATTCAACTAGTAGGCAATGCAACAAATCTTGAGTGCTTCCTTGAAGCCTTACCTTGAACAAGTCCATCAAGTTAGACTGCTTGTTTTCAATTTCTAGGAGATGTTTTCTGATGCAAACCATATCATTTGCCATTTCCGAGTCACATTCTTGTACAATTTGACAACTAGACTCTGTGACCACAGAATCGAGACTTCTACGATCCTTCACCTTTGTCGAGTATACCTGCCCCTCACTTGTAGCCCCCTCAGGGACAAATCGCTTACACCTATCTGTTGACTTGTGCATATTGATGTCTTCAAGACTCTCTTGGGAAACTGCTACAAATTCTTTCCCAGGTAAAAAATTGGATATAGAGGAACATTCTTGTTTGTCATCCATTCTGACATAGTCATATTCAAAATCTTGCATGTCTGTAGCATCAGTACTCACTCCTTGGAATGTCTTTGTAATAGTACTACCTTCAGATTCTTCGGTGTGAAACCCTGATAAAGACGGATTGCGTTTTTTAGGAACAGCTATTTCAATATGACAGTCATTTGCTTTAAAATGCTGAGTGTTCTCCAAATAACTTGGACAAGTTTTCCTCATGTTTAGTGGAATCCTCCTTCTGGTAGAGCCCACACCTACTTTCCTAATTGTAGCATCCTTCTTTCCATGTTCTACTGAACTAGTAACATCGCTGAAGTCGCCCCCACAAAGGTTTTCTGAACAAATCATGAAAGAGAAGTAAATAAAAGGTAAAAATATAGAGAAACAAAAGGAACAAGGGGAAAAGGAATGAATGCATCATACTAAAACGAAACAACAAAAAAGAGTACATCAAAAGACTGCAGTTCACATATTGCTTCATAAAAAAAATATAAAAAGAAATTGTGCAATATTACAATAAAACATAAGAAACACAGACGATATTGATTTAGGAAATTGTTAGTTGTATCAACCCACCAGCTTAAGGTTTTGGGTTGATTAATGATTTAACGTGATGCAACATGGTATTAGAGGCTCAGAGCAGGAGGTCATGTGTTTAAACTCTTGTCGAGTAGTTTCATCCCCAATTAATGTTGATTTTTACTTAATGGACATTCTCAATTTTCCAAGCTCATAAATGAGAAGAGTTTTGGTTGATTTAATTAAATTTACCTCAACTCACTAGCTTAAGCTTTAGAGATGATTGGTGATTTACCATAATTCAACATGTCAAACACAATTTAATAAAATAAAAAATGAAGCTCTATGGGATAAACTCAGGGGAAGAAGACTTAAAACATGAGCTGTTGTACATTTTAGAAGTGCACAAATATCCACAGTCAACTAAAATACCAAGAAGTTGAACAATGCAGAAACTCAAAAAAAAACAGTTAGTATTTGTATAAAAATATAGACATCAGGCATTGACCAATGGACCTTTGATTGATGATCCAGCTTCGGAAGGTTCGGGAGTATCAGGCCCTTGAATGTTACTCCAATATTGAAGGGTCTGGATTACGATGTCCCTAACTGGTTTCACCTATCATAAACAAAACAAGTTTAAAAGTCCATTTTCAAAATTAAGCGCAACAATAGGTGCAGTTTCATTTTATTAATGTATATATATAGTTATGCTATTGATACATACTTTGTCAAATCTACATGATTCAAGGGAACGAATGCAGGAAGCCTTAAAAGACCCCAGGAAGGACCCACAGCTTGCAGCAATGTCACCTAACGCAACAGAAGCAGCTTTTCGAGTCGTCCAATCACTATTCTTGAGAGCTTCTTGGATGCCAAGCATTGCAGCAGAGAGAACATTTCGATTAGAAGCACCCCCAGCCTGTAATACGAAGTCAAACGGAGACATATGTCATAAACTTTCTTGCAATAATTTCCCAAGTGAAATAATTTTGATGGTATAAGCACCATAAGACCAATGACTCTATAGATGGCTGATATTTACTTTCTCCATCCCTAATGCCATAGCTAGTAGGTTGAGGTGATGACGGTTTTATTCTTATTGTATACAATACATTCAATATTCATAGTGAAAACCAAATAGAAGCAACACTAGCACCATTAAGTTACTAAATCCTATCCCTACACCGTTCAAAACCCAAAGGGGAAACAAAAAAACAAGTTTAGGTGAATCTACACATGAGCAAAAAAACCAAATGATGCAAGAACTTGGAAATCACTTTCATTAATAATAATATAATTTGGCTATCCACAGTTGATAGTGCATGTTGAGGATCCCACTTTGGAAAAAGTGAGGAGTCGTCTTTAGCATTTATAAGATAGATGTACGCATACGGCTTGTAAAGAAAAAGTATACATAAACATATAACACATAAACCTACAAGCACCTGTTTTCAGTGAGACTGCAGAGTGCAGACAAACAAGAAATTAGAAGCAAGGTCTTAAAAACATACTGTTAAAGAAACTCATGACAAGTGAAAAAAGAATAACCTGGATTATACTTCTGTTCAAATCAATTACAGCTGGTTTCGCCATAAAATGCGGATTCTTAAGAAGCTTTGTGGTTCTTGCCAACATCCGCTGCAAGATCGAAACGGGTGGATCTTGAGTGTTGTCAATAATCCTTGCCAAACAAAACGCTGAACCTGACTGCATATGCTTATGTTGTTCTCCCAAGGCTTCAAAGATTGGCTTGACAAGAGTGACAAAAACCTCATCACTCTCATCCCCAACATAAATCAATTTCGAAGCCAAGATTCCACACGTCTCCACACAAGCATCCCTCACTGCTGAATCCGGATCCTTAAGCCGTTTCACAATGCTGCCAACCATTCTACGAAGGTGTGGCCGAACAAGACCGTCGTGGAATTTGGCTAGAGTCCCCATCAGCCGAACACATTCCTGCCGAACCGCGGTCTTCTGTTCGGAATCTACGTCCAATATACAGGACAGGAAAGGGGGGATCATGTCAGGGGCTATGCACTCAGCTGTTTTCTCAAGCTCATCAAACCCAATTTGGTATGTGTCTCGATCTGCAAGCTTGTTCAGTGCAAGAACCACCTTGTGTTTCAACTCGAAAACTAACTGTTGAGCACTCATCTTGGTTGGGGCTCTTCCTTTAACATATCCTTGAGTCTTCATCATGTTTTATCACCTTCCTATACAAAAATGCTAAAAATCAAAGCTTTCAACTAAAACTGAAAACTTGAGAGCATTCATGAGATACCCAGAAAAGAGAAAGAGAGTAAAAGGGCATTTGTTACCTGAGATTTCTTGTTTTGCACTTCCCCTTTTGATCACTCTACCATTTCTTCAAACCCCAAAAAGCCCACAATTTTTTGTTGGGTGAGAGAGATTACAGAGCAATGTTGGAGTCCAGTCTCTCAAATCTGAATGAAAGCGAGTTAAAAGGAATGGGGGAAAGGGGATTTAGAATGGGAGTTGAAATTCAAATTTTAAAAAATTGAAGGTTTTAGATTAGACAGCTTGGGGATGTGGGTTTTCTCGGAGGGTAAGTCCAAGAGAAAAAGCACGCAGTTAGAGAGAGAGAGAAGAAAGTTTGGCGCTTCCTTTTTGAATTCGAGTCAGAGATGCGGATCCCACTTTGCTCCATTCCTTGTAGCCCTTACAAAACATAAATACTCAAATCACATTTCTTCCATTTTTTTCATAATGGATTCTATTCAAGCCTAATATCTTTTGTGAATGTTACCATAAAATCGTCGTGGAGTGGTTCAAGTTGTCAAAGAGAGTTTTGAGATGTTAATGTAATTAGTTTAATCCATGTAATCACCTTTAAAGGAAAAAAAGTGATTAAAAGTGTTTGTTTGTTGAATTTAGGAAGAATATTTACTAATTACTCCTAAAAAACTACATTTAAATAAGTTTTTGTAACTACTGAAAATAACTCTTCATTTTTATACTAAAATAATTTCACATTTCTAACCACTCATTTCTAACCATTCATTTATAACTATTCAAAATAACTCCTCTAATTCCTCAAAATAAATAATTTTTAACCACTAATTTCTAATCATTCTTTTTTAACTACTCATTTTAAATCCACATCCAAACAAATTATAGTTTTTAACTCCTCTACAAAAAAAATATATATATAAATGAGTTTTTTGCTACAACTCTTAATTTTTAACTCCTCGAAATAACTTCTCATCCAAACACCTCCTAAAACAATTATTTTTTCTTGTCTAGGGCTACACGCTACCACACAAGTAAATTAAATGGGTTAAGAATTAAAGATAATTACAATATTACCAATTATAAATATTTTTCATGTTTGCCCTAAAAAAAACCAAAACCTGGGTTGTTATAGTGTGTAACCCCTAGTAGTGTTCATATCTAGGGTTGTTGTGTGATCCTCTAATAGAGTTGTCATCTAGGAATGTTGTGTGATCTCCTGGTAGTGTTTTATTTAGGGAGGTTATGTGTTCCTTATTAGTGTTCAAGAGATTTCGACATTCGAGTATATCTCCGGTATTCATGTATGTCATTCTTCACGATTTGCATGTCGTCGTTTGTTATTTGCTCATGATTAGTTAGTGGGTTGGGCACACATGCACGAGGCATGTAGCTTCAAACTTCTGTTCTCGTATCTTTCTAACTTGTTTCTACTTCTTAACCTCATGGTTGATCGAGCTCCTTACTGAACATATCTCGATATTTACTTCTTACGTTCTTAGGTACCGACCTACATCGAGGTGGTTAGGCTACAGAGTTACATAGATCGTGAACACAACATCTTAATTCTTGCATCTTCATATTTATTTTACAAACTTTCTGTTGGATTTTGGCATGTTTATTTAATCATTGTATTTGAACTCAAGGGATCTCATATTTTTTTGTATGAATTTGAATTATTGAGCTATTTTATATGAATTTTGAAGTTCATTGCATGCCCCTCGGAAGATGGACATGATTCAAGTCTCAACAAATGCAGTATTTTTCTTTTTAATTTATTTTTCCTTTTATTTTTTTAGTACATTTTTCCTTTTATTTTGGTTTAATTTTCACTTCCTCCTTTTATTTTCTCTTTCATTTATGTCTTCGTTCAATTTTCTATTTCTTCTTTTATTTATAAACACATCATCTTTTTTTTATTTCTTTTCATTTCTTTTCTTTTATATTATATATATACGTTCAATTTTATATTTCTTCTTTTATTTATAAAAACATCATCTTTTTCTATTTCTTTTATATTATATATATACTATTTTTTTGGAGGGAATTTGCATGTATATTACAATAAGGCAAAAAAATTACATAAATAACAACAAAATGAAAATATTTGCAAATATAGCAAAATCAAATTTTATAGATTCCATCAATAGTGTCTGATGGACTCCATCAATAGTGTTTGATAGAGTCTATCAATAATATCTGAAAAAAGTTGTTATATTTACAATATTTTTAAAATGTTGCTATAATTTTAATGTGGGGTAAGCAATTTACTAATGTAAATCAAGACAGGTACAGTTGGACTATCCAAATTCCCTGTTTTTTTCCCTTTTTTTGTGAACAGCTATTTTTTCATGGCTTTTTTTAAGTTTTTTTTTTTTGTGTTTATAAAAATTGATTATTTTATTTATTTAAAGTATATAAGACTTTTTTTAAGTATAAATTGAAAAGTGAAACCATAAATCCTACCTAATACTATTGCTATCAAAATAAAATATATAATGAACTACATTTAGAAATATTTTACTTATAAATATAAATGATAAACTATATTTTGTAGTTAAATTAAAAAACTCTCCTAACAGATTTCAAAAAAAAAAAACTAGATGATGAAAGCTTTTTTTTCTCGAAATTGACAAAATAGCATAGATGAACTTTTTAAATAGAATTTTTAACTACAACTACTTTTATTGAATTTTTTTCAAACAAAAAAATTATGGGAATTTGCACTGTATAGCAAATTTTTTACTCTACATTAAAATTATAACAACTTTTTAAAAATATTGCAAATATAGTAACTTTTTTTATAGACTCTATCAAACATCATTGATGGAGTCTATCATACACTATTGATGGAGTCTATCAGACGCTATTGATAGAGTCTATTAATGGAGTCTATCAGACACTATTGATGGAGTCTATCAGATGCTATTCATGGAGTCTATAAATCTGATTTTGCTATATTTACAAATATTTTCAAAAAGTTGTTATTTATGCAATTTTTTTACCTTATTGTAATATATATGCAAATTCTTCAAAAATTATTAAGATTTTTTTTATATATATAGTTATGTTTCCATCCTCTTTAATTAAAGAGGTATTTTTTAATTTTATCTCAATTTAATATTTAATTGTTATTTTAATCTTCAATTAAATTATTTTTTATCCAAAATAAAAATTTATAAATATTTTCAAATGCTAGTAAATTTTTTGATATTTAATTTTAATAAAAGATT
Organism: Sicyos baderoa; assembly: GCA_037832685.1. NCBI lineage: Eukaryota > Viridiplantae > Streptophyta > Magnoliopsida > Cucurbitales > Cucurbitaceae > Sicyos > Sicyos baderoa. The sequence goes on along the minus strand of JBBMEF010000008.1, from coordinate 4,511,378 downwards.
ATAATATAACTTCATTGATTTATTGGATATTTTATTTTAAAAAGATTTGACGGTTAAAAAAGCAAAAATGTAAAAACCTTTTAGTGGCTAGATTCAAGTTAGCTATATATTAATATAAGAAAATTGCCAATCATCAACTTTTTAATATTTGAAGATAACTTTTGAATATTAAAAAAGAAAATTGGCCCCTAACTTTTGAACCTAGATTCGCCCCCGCATTTGAGTTTTGCATGTTTTGAACTATTTATATCCTTGAGAATTTTAAAATGCATGTACTTGTAACACCTAACTAAAACAATGGAAGTCTGGTCGTTATAAAATAATATATTTTTTGTCTTTTAAGAGTTACAAGGGATTCCTATATGATTATGATTTTTGAATCTTTAGAGAATATTTGATCAAATTGTTGCTACCAAATTTTTTGTGTTGATACATGTTTAGACTAAAGTATCAAACACACCTCTAAACTATAGACTTTTGTCAACATTATTTTTAAACTTTGAAAAGTTTCAAAACTACTCTTTATCTGTACAAAATGTTTTAAAAGTACAATTATCATTAAAATGGGACCGTTAAAACTTTAGTTTAAAAAATGTCCATAAACTTTAAAAAGAAATCAAAAATACATTTAGCTATACAAACTCATAAAAGAATTGTATCCATTAATTTTATATATATATATATATATATATATATATATATATATATTTTAAAATTTTGTTTAAAATACCTTACCTGTTTAATTGTAAAAGTTTTTTTTAATATTAATTGTTTGATTAATTGAATAATTAGTTTGAGCTTGAAATTATTATTATTATTATTATTATTATTATTATTATTATTATTATTATTATATTTCTTATGATTGTTGTTTGTCATTTTGTTATTATTTTTTGATAGACAAAAGTAGGGTATACATGGGTTGAGTTAAAGAGATTTTCTGGAGTCATCTAAAATTTTGGGTTGGTGAATCTATCAACCCTCCCAAGTTCCAACTATATATGTGTGTGTTTGAGTATTAAATTTTGTTGGGTTAATTCGAGTTGTTGGATTATTTGAACACTTACAATAGAAAGTCATTGAATGTTAGATTAAATTAACTAGTAATTTTCGACTAGTTGCATTATTAGTTGTAATGTGTTTTAAAATTTTCAAGTTTAATGTTATATTAGCAATTGATAAGAAAAAATTCAAAAGTTTAAATAAATCACAAAGTTATAAATGAACTCTAAATTCTAATTATAATCTTGATAATTTTTTTTTTTAGTTAACCGACTAATTGAAGCTAGCCCTTTCGGACCAAACAAAGGTACTAACTCTATCGGGCTACGTGTGGTTGCATATAAACCCTACTACATTTGGAGTCTGATACCACGTCTCAAGGCTCAGCCAACTCATGATATTTCAAAAAAAAATCTATTTTAAGAGCCGTTCCCATCAATCTCGAAGTCATCGAGATTTTATTTTTCGTCTCTAAAATTAAATATTAAATACAACAGTTAAGAAACTAATTTTTTGAATGATTCAAGTTAGAAATCTAGCTCAGTAAGTAAAACAATGATAAGAAGCGAGAAAAGCGTTGATTTAACGATGCTTGTAACCTGCAAATTCAATAAGGGCTAAAACTCAATTTACCCATAATACGAAATACAAAGTCCCAATGAACTCTGTCAAAGGCTTTACTCATGTCAAGCTTGAGAGCCATAAGCCTTTCGCAATCTTTAATCCTTTTGTTAATAGAGGGAATACATCCAAAACCAATGAGAACATTATTAAATATGAGCCTACGAAAGATATATAAAGGCCGATTAATTTGGGGAAATAATTTTGCCAATAATAGTCTTCAGCCTATTAGCAAGGGATTTAGATATAATTTTGAAATAATTTTGTAAATAGTTCTGTAGAAGCTAATAGGCCTAAAATCCTTCATTATTTTTGGATTGGCCATTTTCGGGATGTGGGAAATCAAGGTATAAGAGCCTCTATTAAACCATAAATAAATTTTTCTTATATCAAACCATAAATATCCCTAGTGAGAGATCTCATGTCAAACTTGTTACAATATGTGGAGTAAAAATAAATAAATAAAATGTTTGAAAACTTTCTTATATCAAACCATAAAAAAATAGGAAAATTGTATTAAATAGTCTAATTTTACAAAATAATTACAGATCTAAGCAAATTTGAAAATATTTACATCCTATTAGTACAAAATCAAGTATCAATGGCAGACACAAAATTTAGATTTTTAAAAACACGGAGTATCAATGGCGGACATTTAAAAATGCCATTAATAGCTATCAATGGC
>JBBMEF010000008.1:4497142-4508160 GCA_037832685.1 Sicyos baderoa | reverse complement strand
CATTACAATTTAGCATGAAAAACTAACTCCCACTAAATAACAAAGTGACCCACTAAATATAGACCACTACTCAAACAATTATTGACTAAAGCTATTAACTAAAAATATCACTAATTCAAAATAATGCCAACAATCGTACTGTATTATGTATTAGTTATTCGGTATAAAAAGTATTACTTTATACGGTATATTTGATTATGATTGCTAAATTTTTTTAAATTTATCTAGTATTGTAAATATTTTATCAATATAGTCTATTCCTGCAAAAACTCCAAATATATATATATCAAACTTGAGCAACTACACAGAGCCTGTATTAAACTTTATTCTCTTGACAATCTCATCTTTTGAAGCACTTTTTTCTTTAGAATAATCTTTTGAAGCACCTAAGTCAAAATCTTGCTAATTAAAATAAAATTTACGGTCAAAGATTCTAATTTGCAGTCACTCAGTTCTATATATTTTTTTGTTAAAGAAAACAGTGTTGTCTTATATCTAACCAAATTTAACATAATAATTTGAAAAAGAAAAACACAATAATAATAAAATGCTCATGAACATCCGAAGTGATAGTTGATAAAGTTTTTTTTTTTTTTTTTTTTTTATAACCGTTGATAAAGGTTTTTTTTTTTTTTTTTTTTGATAATTTTTTCAGTATAATTGTATAAGATCTCTCAATTATTTTATTAATTTGTTTTACGGTAAGATCTCCCAAATTGATTGTGAACTTAATGGTAACTGTTTAGTATTTGCCTTGAAAAGTATGGACAAAGGGAAAGATGGGGAAGGGATGAATAAAAATTTATTCTGGGTTTATTTAGTGTACAATCAAAAATCTCATTTCCAATCTTAATATTTCAAACTTTCATTTTAACCTCGAGAAATATTTACATCATATTCGAGTATCATATATAAAATAATGCCCACATATATAGTTCAATATGGGTCACAATCTATTTTTATTTATTTTACTTTTTTATATTTTAAATTTAAAATTAAATTGATTGTTTTCATATTGAGCCACATATATTTTATATATGATGCCCGGGTATGATGTAAATATTCCTCTTTTAACCTCCTATTTCAACTCTTTACCTTCAAACCATTATTTTCAACTCCTAATCTAAACAATTTTACTCAAACAAAATTTTCTACAAGCCCTCCTCCAAATGATCCTTACAAATCAAAGTTTACATACAACCACTCCTCTAAAAATAGTCTGTTTTCATTCTTCTAAAAAAAAATAGTCTATTTTCAAACCTTTTTTTTTTTGTGACAATATGTGGGGTTAGTATCAAACCATAGATAAAATCTTCTTACGATTTCTAATCTAAACAATTTTACCCAAACAAATTTTTCTAGCCCTCTTCTAAATAATCTTTATAAATTAAAGTTTTCTATGGTTAAGATCTCACAATTGTCTTACATTGGAAAAATGGAAAGTCTTACAAGAAGATATGAATTACTCCCTCATTACCAATTAATTTTATGATGAAATCTCATATTCTCTAATACATACGACCACCCTTCTAAATAGCCTATAAATTTTTTTACCATCTTTCTCAAACCCCTTTTTTGCATCATTTTTCCTCATCCCTCGTCCAAACATGTTCTAAGAGAGTACTTGGATAAGGAGGAATATGAGGAGAAAGGATGGGTACAAAATTTATGCAATCCCTCCTTGATACAATATTTTCAAAACCAAATTTCTTACAATCTTTTCTCCAAAAGATCAGGAATATGAGGAGAAAGGATGTGTATAAAATTTATACACTCCCTCCTTGAGACAATATTTTCAAAACAAAATTTCTTACAATCTTTTGGAGAAAAGATCTTTTTGTAATAATTTTTTTCAACAATCACACTCATGAAACAATTTTTTCATTCAACTTTCCTCAAACAAAATTTTAGAGGAGGATTGTTTGTCATATTTAACTAGAATTTTTTAACAAATTTTTGTTAATTCTTCATTATTTTTATTTTAAAAATATAATCTTCATTTCTAATAATTCATTTATAACTACTGATTTTAAATCAACATTCAAACAAAGATTTTACTCTAACTTCTCTATATAAAAATCATATTCAAACAAATTTTTTGATTACAATTCTAAATTTTTAACTAATCAAAATAACTCCTACGTACTGAATTAAGAGACTTCCAAACATGTCCTAATAATATTAATACAAAAGAAGCATCAACGGTCAACGTTGAGCAACGAACGAACAAACGCTAGAGAATTCCAGACCCTTCTTTCCAAAACGCGAACACGACTGAGATTGAATCCGAACCGTCCATTCCCCAGCCCCTTTACTTCGATATAACTCCCCAGTCCCCAACAGAGTTGTCCGCAAAAAGAGGAAAAAGTATAAACAACTTCGCATTTCGCGTCTAAACTTCGATTCCACGGAATTGGAGTTCCGAATTTTGGATCGGATTCGAGCTGGGCTGGGGGTTCAATCGATCGCCTGAATCGAAGCGAGGATGTTCGGATCACGAGCTCCGAAGAAGAGCGACAGCACGCGCTACTATGAGATCCTTGGAGTCTCCAAGAACGCGTCGCAGGATGATTTGAAGAAGGCCTACAAGAAGGCCGCTATTAAGAATCATCCTGATAAGGGCGGTGATCCCGAGAAGGTAATTGGGTTTTCGTTTAATCTGTGTTTTGGGTGTGGTTTGGGGTTTTTTCTTTGTTTTCTTGTTGATTTTGCTGCTTGTTCACTGGTTTTGTTTGTGGGGTTTCATCGTCGATCGTGATTTTAGTTACTCCAAACTCAATAGTCTCAAAATGTATAGTGCCATGGATCATGCAAAATTCTTAGATTTTTTGTTTGGTGATTTTGCATTTATATTAAAAAAAAAGAGAAAAATTCCATGTATTTTACCATTCTCAAACTTATCCATTTGAGGCATAGAAACGATTAAAGTCTATCAGTTTGCACCGTACCATCGAAGTTTATCACTTGAATTAATTGATGTTTAATTGACTCTTAGTTGAATCGATAGAAATCTAAAGTCCGTTGAACTGATAGATGTCTAATAATGATAGAATATGAATTTTGGGCAAAATGTGCTACAATTGTGATAAAGAGTCAAAAAATGCTGAGGATAATTTTTTTTTTCCTCTTACTTTGGTGTCAATTTCCGCCATGGTGTTTTATTTTGTTAATTGGGCAGACCTTGGAATTTACTGATGCTTATGTTTTCTTAATCTAGATTACACTTCTGGGTGATTAGACTTATGATTTAGGTTCTTGCTTTATGGTATTTTGAGAATTGGTGTTGATTTTTACGGTGATCATTGCAATTTATATCGATTTGAGCTACTTTTGATGGCATATGTAGTCTTGTGTACATGTTGATGGAATACGCCCCATGTGTTATTGCAGTTTAAAGAGTTGGCTCAAGCTTATGAGGTTCTTAGCGATCCCGAGAAGCGAGAGATTTATGATCAGTATGGCGAGGACGCCCTTAAAGAAGGAATGGGTGGTGGAGGTGGTCATGACCCTTTCGATATCTTCCAATCCTTCTTTGGCGGAAGTCCATTTGGGGGTGGTGAGTTTTATGAACAAAACATATGATTTTGAACTTATTATTTACTTATTCGTTGTAGTTTATTGGTTCTCATTGTTTCCCCTGACCGAGTCGCACTGGTTTGCAAAGTTTGGACTTGATTGAGCTCCTAGATAAGCTTGCAAATAAAAATATTAGTGATTTTTTAACTTGTTTTGCCTTAAAATTGACACGGGTAGGCGAGAATTGATGTAGGCCATGAACATAATATGAGAAGTGAAGAGATTTTTTGATACCTTAGTGTAAAAGAAAGATCTTAAGTGGCCAGTGTTTGTATGTAGGTGGTGCTAGCAGCAGAGGCCGGCGCCAGAGGCGAGGAGAAGATGTTGTACACCCCCTTAAGGTCTCCCTTGAGGATCTCTACCTTGGAACTTCCAAGAAACTCTCTCTGTCGCGGAATGTTCTCTGCTCTAAATGCAATGGGTGAGCCCTGTTTCTAGCTCTCTTTCAAATCTCAATCTTATTGATTTGTGCGTCTGGTGCTGATGTTTGGTGATGGTGGTGTTTCAGTAAGGGATCAAAATCAGGTGCTTCAATGAACTGTTCTAGCTGCCAAGGAACTGGAATGAAGGTCACAATTAGGCAACTTGGCCCGTCGATGATCCAGCAGATGCAACACCCTTGCAATGAGTGCAAGGGTACTGGAGAAACAATCAGCGACAAGGATCGGTGTTTGCAGTGCAAGGGAGAGAAAGTCATTCAAGAGAAGAAGGTTCTGGAAGTTGTTGTGGAGAAGGGAATGCAGAATGGGCAGAAAATTACATTCCCAGGAGAAGCAGATGAAGCTGTATGTTTTGCTAGTATTCATCCATAAGCTGCATTTATTTTTGTTCCTTATAAATGGTTTTGGTACTTAATTGGTTGTGTTTCTTGTTTTGTACAGCCTGATACTGTCACTGGAGATATAGTTTTTGTTCTTCAGCAAAAGGAGCACCCAAAATTCAAGAGAAAGGGTGAGGATTTGTTTGTGGAGCATACTTTGTCACTCACTGAAGCTCTATGTGGCTTTCAGTTTGCTCTCACTCACTTGGATGGCAGGCAACTGCTCATCAAAACAAATCCTGGAGAAGTTGTTAAGCCCGGTAAGTCGAGCTTTAAATCTGTTCTAATTAATTTGCTTAAGCTTCTAGTTAGAGTGATATTTTAACCTGAATCTTCTGAGTTTGAGGCTCTAAAAACAAAAGGGTTGAATGAGCTATTACAGTCCATTCAGTTATCCGGGTAGTGATCAATGATTATTCATCCCTAAAAACCATTATAGGATGATTCGCTAATCCATCTTTATTCAAACATTTCTCACTTATAATTTATCTTATCTATCCATGTTGTTAGCATGTACTCTACTTAACATAGTATTATCATTACCCGTCGCCTCAAACGTTGGATTATAAACTTGAACATGTAACTTAGCGTGGCTTCTACATAGGTCATAGGTGTAACTTAGGGATTTTACTTCCTAGGTGATTGTTGCCGAGTTTGAGGTTTTACTTTCGAGCGGAGTAACAACTACCTTGAGCTAATAGTTGCGCGCTTTGTTCTTTGAATGAGCTTGACAAGAAACTTGAGCTTTCAAATTTAGTATTTTCTATCTTCTACTGAGTTTTGGGAGCTTATTTTGTGTTTGGAACTCCAGATTCATTCAAGGCCATTAACGACGAGGGAATGCCAGTGTACCAGAGGCCATTCATGAAAGGGAAGCTTTACATTCATTTCAGTGTGGACTTCCCTGATTCCTTAAGCCCAGAGCAAATGAAAGCTCTGGAAACTGTCTTACCATCAAGACCATCATCTCAGCTAACCGACATGGAGATCGACGAATGCGAGGAGACTACCATGCATGATGTCAACATTGAAGAGGAGATGCGGCGGAAGCAGCAGCAGGCTCAAGCCGAAGCCTACGAGGATGACGATGAAATGCCTGGTGGTGCTCAGCGGGTGCAGTGTGCCCAGCAGTGATCCTTTTTGAGCTGAAATGACTAAATGTAGTGGTTTGTTTGAGGACCTCATTAATGGCTGATGAACTCCATCTCGTTGATGGTTTTGAATGTGGCTTTTCGAATTTCTTGTATTCTAAAAGCCATAACTAATATATAAATCAATCTGGTTCTGATCTAAGATCTATGTTATTATGTAGTTGTTTTCTAGTCCTTCAAGCTTATTGTTGACACTGATTTTGCCATTACGGTCGGCCTTCTGCTTTTTAATGGTTAAGTATTGTTAAGCAATGCAACCTTCTTTATCCAAACAAAAATTAGCAATGAATAAATAAAGGAAATAAAAAAATATTTGATTGTGTTTATCAATGACATTTTCATTTATTCAAATAGAAAAGTTGATCATGACGGCACTTAGAGAGACAATCGGTTGTATGCTAAGCTTTTAAAGTGTGAGTTCTAATTCTTAAGAGTTATATTTTTTGGGATATGTAGTTTCTAGTGAAAGGGTATTAATTTAGTTTTTAGCGAAAGAATATTAGTGGATCCTGCAAAAATCAAGGTATTAATGTAGTTCCTAATGTAGGCTCCGTTTGATAACTATTTGATTTTTTGGTTTTTTAATAAAATTTAATCTTATTTTTACTCAAATTTTCTACAATGTATTTCACCTTTTCTACCATATATTCATCTCTTCCTAAGAAAGTAGGAGAATACTAACCAATTTTAAAAAATAAAAACTTTTGGAAGTTACATTTTTCTGTTTTTAAAAGTTGGTTAGTGTTCTCTTACTTTCTTAAGAAAAAATGAATATATTGTAGGTAGAATGCAACACATTGTAGAAATTTGAGTGAGAATAAGTTTAAATTTCAAAAACCAAAAACAAAAAATCAAATGGTTATCAAACGGTGCTGTAATTTCTTAGGTCTAGTTGGTCATTCCAAGTGTTTTGTGGAAGGCTTCTTCAAGGTAGTCGGACCTTTGACTCAGACTAAGAAGTGGCAAGCTCAGGCGAGGAGTTATGTTAGTATGTAGTTTTTTTCTTAGGTCTAGTTGCTAGTGTTTGCAGTCTCAAAAAGAACAAGTGATTTTGTGATTTACAACGATGCGTCAAAGTTTGGACTTATTGTATCTTAATACAGAAGGGAAGATTAAGATTTTCATAGATCATTCGAGCTTGAAATATTTCCTCACTTAGAGGGAGTTGAACACGAGACAACGTCCTTTATCACCTGGGTAAAATTAACGTTGTCGTGGATACTTTGAATAAAAAAATGTCAGCAATTCAAAAAACATTAAATAAAGTTAATTGAAAATAATGAAGTTTAAATATTTTATTGTGTATAAATATTTTTAAAAATTTATTATAATTAAAATAAGAATACATTTTTTAATAAAAAATACAGATTATCACCCATTTTTAATCGAACGACCACAATATTCTGAGAAAGCTGGATAAACAAATTTGTGAGTGATTTATTTTTTATTTAGAAAGAATATTACTGTTTTCGTTTTTTTTTTTTAAAAAGAATGTTTCTCTTTTTTATTTCAAAAAATAGAAGAATATTACTCTTTTTTTCATTCGTACCTTTTATGATTAAGATTTAGATGATTTCACTAATTATGCTTTTGACTAATTAATAGCATTTAATAAAGGAGACAAACTCAACTATAGTTAGTTCAGTGTAAAAAAAAAAAAAAAAAAATGGTTAGTTAATTTAGCAACATACAAGTACCAGAACAAAAAAAAAAAAAAAAAAAACTTTGAAGCTATCAGATTTTTATTTTATTTATTTATTTATTGAAAACAACATTTATCCAAATTACATACAGATATATGTTAAGAAACGTGTAAGGTTAGTAACCAAAAGAAAACAAAAATTTGAAAATAAGTTGTCGAAAAGAATCTTTCTGCTATCTCGAATGTCAGTATTTTATTGGTATATTTTTCCGGCATAAGAAATTAATAATGCATTTTTTTAGCTACAAAGTTTTATTTATTTAAAAAAAATTATGAGCATATTTGATAACCATTTCGTTTTTTATTTTTTATTTCTAGTTTTTTACTTTTTGTTTTTGATTTTTTGTTTTGAAAAATAAAAACAGTAAATGTTTGATAACTCATTTTAGTTTTCTGTTTCTAAAAATTAAAAACAAAAAAACATGTTCGATAACTGTTTTTTGTTTTCAGATTTCACATTTCACTTGGCTTTTTTTAGTTTTTTACTATTTATTATTGATTTTTTTGATACTTTTTTGAAAATAAAAATAAAACCTTATTTTTAAAAACTACTTTTTTTTTTAATTTTTATAATTCTTTTAATATTTTAAAAATGATTTAAAATTTTAAAAACAAAATCTAAAATTGGTTATCAAACGAACTTGTTTTTAAAATATTAAAAACAAAACAGGAAACCAAAAATGAAAGGGTTATGAGACGGGGTCTAAATAATTTAATATTATTATTAGGGAATTTGCACTGTATAACAAATTTTCTACTCTACAATAAAATTATAGCAACTTTAAAATATTGTAAATATATCAACTTTTTTTTGATAGACTTCATCAATACTATTGATGGAGTCTATCAGACGCTATTGATGGAGTCTATCAGACGCTATTGATGGAGTCTATCAGACATTATTGATAGAGTCCATAAATCTAATTTTACTATATTTGCAAATATATTTAAAAAATTGCTATTTATGCAATTTTTTTTTTGCCTCGTAATATACATGCAAATTTTTCTTATTATTATTATTTAAGTCCTTGAGATTTCTTATTTCTTCTCACCTTTTTCTTGAGATCGGCCGTTCAGTTGTGATCATCGACGATATCATGGACGGCCAATCTTTCAATCGCATCCTCTTTCTCCTCTTCGCCGTTCATCTGCTCTTTCCGGTCATCTCCGCCGCCAAATTTGATTATTGCGGTCAGTTTCTCTGTATTCACTTTTCTTCTTCATCGGAATTAACCTAATCACCGATTTGCCTTCTCTTTGTCGTTTGATTGTGATCCGAGATCGGAAATACAGTGCGAATTTATGGCTGATTTGTATTCTGGACTTTTCTGTATTTAATTTCACTGATTGATGCCTGATTGTGCATTGGAATCAGATAGGAGAGGTAATTATCCGGTGAAGGTCGATGAACTTCAAGTTTCTCCTGATCCAGTCAAGAGTGGCAAGCCTGCTAGGTTTACCGTTTCAGCCGCAACCGGTAAGCTTTTGGATTATGAGTCGTATTGTATTTCTGGATCAATACTGATTGAAGAGCTTATCTCTGGCCCTATAGCTATTGAATGAAATTGAAGTGTTTGATATCATGATATGGATCTTAACATTCTTTTCCTAGCTATTTATTTGGTGTTCTTTTCATATTTGACGAGAACCTTGATGACATAAAGTGTTTAAGCAATCTTGTTAGGGTTTTTATGAAAATTTGAAGAAGCTATCTGTAACTGTAAGTCAGTGTGAAAACACACACCTTAACATTTGCAATGAGCTAATCATCTCAACTTGGATTGGGATCTATGTTTTGTTATGCATGATTGAAACTCTACACATTCCAAAAAAAAAAAAATTGATATCTGTGACTGTCGACTAATGTCACGGAATATACCGCCTGACCCTACAACATTTGGATGCCAAGGAAACATCTAGGAAATGAACTCCTAGGTAGGTGACCACCATGGATTGAACCCATCACCTTATGCACCTCAAGGTCTTCTTTGATCAATTGAGCCACTCCATGATGGTTGCATTTAAAAAAAAATAGTAACTGGTTGAACAAACCAGATATGTCTTAGACTGCCTGTGGAAGCACTCTGTCATAGATCTGATCCAACTTTGGTCTACACATTCCTAGTGTACCTAGGAATGGTTTATGACCTTACAATGCAAGTTTTGCACTACCTTCTTTGACTCTATAAGAAACACTCTCTCATCTGGTCTGGAGTAGATGTATTTTGATAGGCTAGTATATTCTCTCAATTGTTGTACATCCGAATTTATTTTTCAGCACTGACTCAGAATCGTAAATTTATTGACCAGTACTCCTATACTAATGTAAGTTGATTACCTCATGCATCCCTTACTGTCTATTGTTTTACGAGTGACTTGTAGTCTCCGGATTTCAAGCATCAACACTTTGTTAATTTTTGTAATACACTTAGTTAATTGTTGGAGTTTCTTTACCATCACCCCTTTAGTGAGAAGGGTCGCCTGCTGTGGCTTGTTTTCCCATGTGCTATTGTTTGGGGGTTGGGGGGAATATGATTTTTAGTGGGGTTGAGAGGCTGTCGAGTGAGGTGTGGCCCCTTGTTGATCATACTTCTTTTTGAGTCTCTGTTTGTAATTTTTCTTTTTTGTAATTATCCTTTAGGTCTTACAGAGGAAACCGCATGAGGCTGGTTTCACAGAGTAGCGTCACCTCCTGCTCCTATCAGTGGAAGGATAGGCCGGGTCTTAGTTATCCTTTTATGTCTTACGGCTCGTACCTCTTTTTCATAGATATCAATACTTCTTTGGGGCCTTGGAGGGGATGGGTGACAATATGATTTTTAGAGGGGTGGTGAGGCTGTCAAGTGAGGTGTGGTTATAGTCAGAAGCAAAAAACATGTTCGATCAAGGTTGGATTGGAAGTTATGTGAGACCTGTTTGGTTTTCCGGCTATATAATTCTCTCTTACAGAGCCTTGATCTTCGTAACCTGTTCTTCCCTGTTCCTGGTTATCAACCTCAAACCATCTGGGCACACTCATTTGATCTTCCCTCCTGCTTTTTAAAAGTTTCTCTTGCCTTCTAGCTTCAATTGCTAACAACTCGCAATTATCAAACTATTCTTAAACTTTCATTTTGGGAACTCGAGATATCTTTTTTTTTTGGATAAGAAACAATTTCATTATATTATGAAATTACAATGACAAAAGTGTCCCCAAAAGATTACAAAAGAGCTCTCCAGTTATAAATAAGAGAGTCAAAACTATAATTATCAAAAGGGGATAAAGTTTAACCCAAGAAACCACCGAATTAATAATGTTGTCCATAAATCTTTCAAAAGAACAAGCTTTTTCCTTGAAGATGCGGTGGTTTCTCCCTCCAAATATGCCAACAAAAAGCTCTCATGAAGCTTTCCCATAAAATCTTCTTTTCCTTTTTAAAAGGGTGATCCGTGAGGACAATCAGCAGCATGGTAGATGGCTTGTGAGGCAGAGGGAAGCTCCATTTGAAAGCTGATCGAATAAGGTTCCAAAAGGAGGAAACAAAAGGGCATGAAATCAGCAAATGGGCTTGTGTCTCAGCATCATTATGGCAAAGGGAGCACCATTGTGGAGAGATGTGTAGTAGAGGCAATCTTCTTTGCAATTTGTCATGAGTGTTAATGGCTCCATGGTAAAGTTCCCAAAGGAAATTTTTTACCTTTTTAGGGTATTTTTCCCTGTTCCTGGTTATCAACCTCAAACCATCTGGGCACACTCATTTGATCTTCCCTCCTGCTTTTTAAAAGTTTC
>JBBMEF010000008.1:4475859-4488478 GCA_037832685.1 Sicyos baderoa | reverse complement strand
TTTTATTTTATTTTATTTTATGAATTGTATGAAAAGGAATATTTATGAAGTCAAATCCACATGTTCTTCTAAAAAACACAATCGAAAATAAGTATAAAAATAAAAGAGAATGCAAATTAAAAAATTAGAAGAATATTAGATTTTGCCCGCCCACAGTTTTCCCGTCGCATTTTTTTTTTTTTTTTTTTGAACCGTTTGACAAAGTTGTGAATTGACGAAAAAGTCCATTCAATTATTTATTTTATCCCGTACGCCCCGTTATTTTATCTAAATTAAAATACGGCCCTCGCAATACATAGGGGCCAAGGGCAAAGAATATTTTGTCCTCAAATATGGAATTTTAGAATGTTTAATTATATTTGGACCCTCTTATATATTGTTAAGAAAACTTATGAGATTAATTGAATGTATAAAATAATTAAAAATACGATATTTAAAAAAAATACAAATAATAGTTATTGATATTTTTTCTTTTTTTTTGAAAATTATTATTGAGATTAAAGAGTATTATTATTATTATGAGTATTATAGATATATATATATATATATATATATATATATATATGAAACACACACAAAAAGAAAAGTTTTGATAAGTCGATTTTTTTGATTTTTTTTACTTAGGTATTAACGTGGCATGCTATTTTAATCTAACAATATAATATAATAATATGAGAGAGTGAGACAATTAAACAAAATAAAAGCAGTTTTTTTTTTTTTTTTTTTTGAAATTACAGTAATTGGGGGCGGAGAGACTCGAACTCAAGATCTCAAAGTCATTAGATGTACAACGATGTTGGTTGAGCTTGTCAACAAAATAAAAGTAGTTGGGTTAAGAAATTCCATAATTAAAATTTATTTGACTTAACTTACTCCATTTTGAACATCTTGATACTCTGGAGATAGAACTTTGAAATTTTTCAAAGAACAATACTAATTAAAAGATGTTTTAGTGGTGAAAAGTTTAGAGGTGAAAAGGATATTTGTATAGGCTTTTATTTCAAAGGAAGCATCAAGATTTTTCAAACTTTTGAAATTTGACAATGAGAAAAGGTACAAAATAATCAGCAGAAAAATGGGGAAACCAGATCACATTTCATATATAAATATATCAGTGTGTTCATAATTCCTACAAATTTAGATGCATTGACAATTTAAATTTGATATTATTAATGCTGCATTTTGCTTATGTTTGTTTTATGTTTAGTCAAGAACTTCAACCTACAATTAAAAACATTATACCATTCTTCAAAAACTTAAGTAATATAGTTCTAATGATATTATATATATTATCTATTACTTAAAGAAGTCATTTTCCCTTTGAAATATCCTACTCCAAAATGTCTTAGAATTCAAAATAATAATATTTAGTAAAGAAAAAATAAATTACAAATTTACTTTCTATTGAAGAATTTTATATTTACTTTGATGTCATATATTTAGAATAACTAAATATATTATGGACTTATCGAAAAAAAACGGTAACCTAATGATTTTATTGTTTGGTAGAAATTTGTTTAAATATAATGATTCAATTATGAGAATTAGTATTTATATATATATATATATATTTTTTTTTTTTATAGAGAAGTTAAAGACAATAAATTGTTTGAATGTAAATTTAAAATGAGTAATTGTTTCGAGTAATTAAAAATGAATTATTTTAAATTCTCTCGACCTTCCTTCCTCATCTATGGTTGTTCATCTCATTTCGTGCCACAAAATACTACTAATCTAAATATGATGAAAATTAAATACATATTTTTAAGATCCAACTTGTTACCCATATAAAATTTAATTAGGATACAACAAATTAAATAAGACACCATTTTTTTTCTTTCAACTTTTGTTCACTCTCGTTTCTGCGGCATGCTTCCCCATTACAAACAAATACAAAAGATATAATCTTTTTCATAATCGTATTTTGAAAATTCTTATGCCTACGTATGACTTCTTCCGTATTTATTTTTTAATAAACAAGCTAATGGAAACGCTTTCTTAAATAAATAAATAATACAAGTGGTGCATAGAAATTTAGCCTACTTTGTACACACATTTAAATTAAATGCTAAAATATCATTTTCGTGGCTAATTTTTTTTTTTAGTACAAGTTGGAGAATGTGAATTTTACAAATACCAATTCTAGAAATCGAAATTATTAGGTCACCAATTCTTTCGGTGGTTCTTAAACTCTTTTTTTTTTTAGTTAAATTGGGAAAGGGGATGACGCTGGTGTTGAACTGATAAACAACCAAACAATGAAACCACTGCGTCACTGACCATTTCGGTATGGTGCCTAAACTTCTAAACTTTCATCATTATTTTATTTTGTTCCCTTTACTTTCGATATTCAATTTTAACTAAACTTTAATTTTTAAATGACTAATTTTATTCTTTTAACTTTCACAAAAATTTAAAAATAATCCCTTAGTAAAAAAAATAATAAAGGCGACAACAAAAACTCCTTTTTTTTCTTTTTTCTTTTTTAATTTTAAATACAACAAGCGAAAGGTCAAGAAGGGAAAAAGAAATATGGCAACTGAACTTTCTTCTTTGAACAACATTAATATTTTAATGTACATCTTCTTTTGGGATGCAATTCGGAGCCGATTTCGGAGCCGAATTTTGGTTTAATTTGTGGTCTTCATTTTATGACTCCAATTCTACTTTGTTGTGAGCACAAAAATAATTTGGATTATTGTACTCATAAAAATAAATAAAATAATAATAATAATTTGGATTATGGCTTGTGTCGTGTTAGGATTTCACAAATGTCCCACATTGGAAAGTGGGAGAGTCCAATATCAATGTAAAAGAGATATGGTTACTCCCCCTCAAAACCAATTGATTTTGAGGTGGAACTCCATATTCTCTCACATGGTATCAGAGCTCATAAAGCCCAAACGGGTATTCGGTCCAATAAAATGAAATTGAGATCCGATTCAAAATTTGTGAGCCCAAAAGAGGCACCATCTTGAAGGGGCATGTTAGGATCTCACAAATGTCCCACATTGAAAAGTGGGAGAGTCCAACATCAATATAAAAGATATATGGGTTATTCCCCTCATTATCAATTGATTTTGAAGTGGAACCTCATATTCTCTCTCATGTAGAGACAACTCATCCTTTTTTGGTGGGCACAAATAAATTAAGTTGTCAAATCTTTAGACCTAGACTTGTTGATGCATTAAATGGAATTTCTTGCAAGTAGGTAATATGCATAAACTCTGTTTTAGTTTTCACCTATGGATTGAGCTTCCATGATTTGTTTGAATTTCACATTTAATTGCAACCCAAAAGAAGATAGACTTGAAGGTATTAATGTTGTCCAAAGGAAAAAAGTTTACTTGTCATGGTTTCTTTCTTCCTCTCTTGGTATTTCCACTTTCACTTAAAAAATCGGTGAAATCTATAAAATAAATACAAAACAATTACTTTGAAAATAATTAGCAAATGTATCGATTAGTATTAACGAGTATGATTGCATAACATATATGATAGTGATATTTATGAGTATTTATAAAATATATTAATGATTATGTATGCAAATATTTTTGAATTTATTTCTCAATTTTTTTTTTGAATTCGGCTATATATACATATAATTATTCTTTGACAAAAATACATCTAATACAATTTCTTTTAAAAAAAAAATGCATGGCACAAACGAACGAAGAATGAAGATTTCTTTCATATACTTTTTTTGACACCATAATATTTTTAATATCAGCAATTATTTTTAACATTTTATAAGAATTAAAATTCAACATTTTGAAAATTTTACCTATTAAAATTAGATAAACATAAAAATTTAAGGATCAGATTTGGACAAACATAAAAATATATGATTAAAATTGAGCATTTGAAAGTTAATAGATCAAAATATAACAATATTAAGAGTCTAAAAACCAAAATATTTTTTTTTTTTTTGAAAAATAAGATCAAAATGATATTTTAATATAAATTAAATCAATTTCATTAATCATCCAATAATTAATTTGCGGGTTTAAGATTGGATAATGTGTATTATCCCAACCTTACAAGGAAGGATCTTGACCTTTCATTAATGGGATAATTAATGACAACACTGCATATTTTTTGTAAGAAATAAATAATTTGAGGTGGAGCTTAGATGATTAGTCAAGGATAATGATAATTATTAATTATGAAATAAGGGTTCACCGGGCCAACGCGTGTAGACCGTATAATTGGACGACTCGTGATGTACGGTTTATTTGTTTTATTTTTTCTAATTATAAACTAATTTATGTCTTTTCTATCCATTTCGTGGAAAATCACATACCAACTAAACTTTATCCATTTTATACATGATGTGGAGTGATTTATTTAATAAAATACATTATTATTAAAAGATTTGATCCTAGTTTCAAATATATAATTATTTTTTGAGAAAACTTTCTTTTTTGTCTTTATCTTTTGAATGAAGTTTCATTTTACTCCCTATGTTTTAAAATCCAACACTTTTTGTCCCTCGCATTTGAATAATACTCTATTTTAGTATTTAAGATAACGAAATGCTGACTAGAATAATAATTAAATTAATTTAAAATTTTAATAGATTGATGATGTGTCATTATGTTGTTTATATAGATTTTATTTTTTATAATAATAACAAGGGAAAATTGCATAAATCGCCTATAAATTATGGTATTTGTAACAATCACCCATAAAATCGCTAACGATAACTATAAAACAAATAATCAACTGGGGTAAGGATTGACAGATTTAGATCAAGTGGTGGACGGCGGAACTCGAAGTTCAAATAATCAAAAGTAAATTAGGTTGGGTATCAATGAATAACTTTTATAAGTTCTGAAATATTTGTTTTTTAAGAGTTCTTTTATAGTGTTATCGTTAGCGATTTTATGTCATTTTTTGGCATTTTACGTTAAGATCTGTCATTCCTTTATGTAATTTAGTTGGATCGAAAAGATGCATCGTTAGTGAGTTAATAGAATGTTGATTAGGATGATGACTAAATTAATTTTGAAATATAATAAATTAATGATGTGTAATTATGATGTTTAATGTTTTTTTTTAAATACCATAATTAAAAAATAATAATAAGACATATCACCTCCATCTTAATTATGTTTTTATATTATTTACAGTAATTATATTTTTAGACAAATAAAAATATAATAAAAAATGAAAAAAAAAATTGAATTTTTTATTTTCAAAAAATAAAATTAAAAATAAATGTAACATTCATTTTCTATGACATTTTTTTTTTCTCTTGTTAAAACATGAATCTTATATTTATTATTTAGAAGATTAAGAAAAAATCATATTTATTTAATTTAAAAACATAATTAAAATGAGGTATTGGGTTTTTGAGTTATTCTTGTTATTGTTTTTTTTTAAAAAAAAAAATCATGTAAAAATTATAATTATATTTTTTTTACAATATATCCATTTTATCTATAATTATGGTAGGTAATATAAAAATATAATTAAAATAGAAGTAATGTGTTTTTTCAATTTTCTTTGTAATTATTGTATTTAAAAAAATCATTTAAACATCATTAATTTATTAGAGTTTGAAATTAATTTAGTCATCATTCTAATTAATATTCCGTTAAATCACTGAGGTATACTTGATGGTGTATGATTGTTCATATTTATCATAATGAAATCATTAATGATTTGTAGTGGATGACTCATCTTAATAAAGACATTGGTATATATATCAGGGACATCTTTCACATAATGCCTAGTTGTTACAAAATTATCATGAACCGTATAGATATCAACACGTTAACTCAATAATGATTCTACTACTTTCAAGAACTAAAATTGATAATTATTGAAATGTCAAGAGTAAAAATATTAGATTTTAAAACATAAGGACCAAAGTGAAACGTCAGTCAAAAGGTAGGAACTAAAAAAGTAGTTGTCTCTATCATAACAATATTTTCAAAACAAGTTCTATGTTTAATATTTGATGTACGAGATGAATCCTACTTAAAATTTTTAATAACATGGTCTAATTTTCTTTTATAAAATAAATGCTATTTACTAAATTTTACTAACTTAGATATATAATGTGGTCATCTATATAACAAATAAAATTAATGAAAATTGTACTCAAAACAAGACCCAATAATCATTAATGGTATTGAAATGAGCAACTAGTGTTGTTAACTTTTGTTTAAGTAACTTTCACAAATTTATAGTATTTTTTGGATTTTCATTAGTACTTTTAAATGTTTTTAAAAAATATATAATTTGAATATATGAAATGACGAATAGTTTTAAAGCTTTAATTATAGATACGGAATAAAGCCGAATGTAGATGATAAATTTTTAAAAAATTAAAAAATTAAAAAATACCATAATAGTACTATTAAGGAAATTATATTGGACTCACTCTTATTTTAAGGAGTATTTTATTTATAGTCATTAGGATGTTAAAAAAAAAAGTGAAACTGACAAATCGAAATGATCGGTTTGGTTCGATTTTTTTTGGTTCCCCATTTCATACAAAAAAATCGGTATATTGGTTCAATTATCAGTTCACGGTCTAAAAAATCGCACTGGACCGAATTAATAGATATTTATTTTGTTTTTAATTAAATTATTTATAACACAAAAAATGTCAAGCCCGCACCAATAAACCCTTTAGTTAAAATAAAGGTTATAGGAATATTATTAAATCAAGCCCCGCACTTTTTAATTAAAATAATAATCATATATATAGATACAATAAAGGTTAATTAAACCTGAATCTGCACATGAGCAGTTGCTCAACGGTATTAATATATGCTCAATTGATGTAATTTAAAACAAAAAGAAAGAAATTTGATATGTATACCAATTTTAATGCTCTCTATTAAAATTATCACATTTTTATCAAATTAAAATTGGTATTTGTCGATTTTGACAATTGTTTTGACAATTGTTATTTTGTACTTTGTAGACCTCTTTGTTATTTTGACAATTGTTTTGTTCCATCCTTAAAATTGGTATTTGTCGATTTCATTGCATATGTATTTAAAAGATGAAAAAAAGAAAAAAGAATATCTCGTTTAAATTTTGCATACTTTTTTTATTGAGAATAAAAAAAAAAAATACATACTTAAAAAAAAAAAAAAGGAAAAAAGAAAGAAAAACTTGTTAAGAAATAAAGAAAGGAATATATGAATACAAAACATTAAAAAAACATTCCTACTCAGCGTGGAGGATCCTTACAATGGCGACGATAACGAAGCATATTATTCCTTCTCAGTTTTTTGGAGCTCCTTGCATTACTGATCGGCTTCTTCGTCCTCCGAATTCACGAATCTCGGCGGCTTTCAGTTTTCGAAACGCCGCCGATTCTCGTGGCTTCATTCAAGCTCAAAAGCTCGTCGCTGAATTCGAGCCGCGGATTCCATTGGAGAAGGCTGTCACCCCACCCAGCTCCTGGTACACCGACTCTTCGTTCTTCGCTCTCGAGCTCGATCGAGTGTTTTACCGAGGATGGCAGGCTGTAGGTTTGATCTCTGCCATTGAATTTGTTTTATGTTTGTTCGTATTTTGAACTGTGGAGATGAATTGGTATCTTCCAGTGGTTACTGCCGTTTGGAATTGTTTACACATTACACTTTCTAGCCAACCCATTTTTGTAACTCCGTGTCTGAGATATTAGAGATGTCCATTTTTTTCACGAGACTCAATCCTGAAAGACCTGTTCTTAATGAGCGGTGAATCACTATTTAGGTAGGGAATGCGAGAGTGAGCTAGAATGTAACTAAATTGTGGATCCTGTTTGGCAGATTAACCTTTCTAAATAAATATTTTAAATATATATATATATATATAGTTTATATATAAAAAAAAAAAAATTGATGTATTGTTAATAATTTAGATAGTTATACAATTTCTATGTACTATTAAATTATTTTGTATCATAGATTTATTGAAGTATTTTTGTTAGTACAAGTTGAGGGAAGGTGATTAATTTCGAGGATCGAACCATGATCATGGTTTGAATTAGATTTTCATCCAACAATAAAATCACTAGACTACCCATCAATTTTTTTTACCAAAGTACTAACCTACTATTTGATTTTTTTTTTTTTTTAAGGAGAATAAATAGTGAGAAAAGGAGGGAATAGGTATTAAAGGACAATTAATATAAAAGGAAATGTATAAAAAGGGAAAAAAGGTTTAATGAAATGACATGTACTGTTAATTACACTTTTACTTACATGTGTGTGAACAATTTGCTTTTAACATTCTTTTATTAAAACTATGGTTTTTATTGGTTTTAAATTTGTTTTTTTATTTATTAAATGTTCAGATACTCATAAATAATGTTTTTATTCTTATTATTAAATTTTTATAAGTTTTTCCTTATTTGTTTTCTTTTTAAAGTTTCTCTTACTTTTATTACGTAGAATAGTCCCATTAATTACTCAAATTTGTTTTTGCTTATTATTAGACTAGATATTTATTATGAATTCTATACTATCTTATTTTTATCTATCTTAAAATAGCCATTTACTATCGTCTTTTCTATTATATTTGTTTAATATAATTTTTTCCTTTTTTTTTTTCTTATAACAACATCAATATTGATTTTTTTTTTCTTTCAAGTTTTAAGAAGTATTAAATGATTATAATATATTATTTTAGAAGAAACAATTTCATCTAAAATGAGACTTAGCCAAAACATTGAAGAAGACATGGGTGCCGCTTTAATACCGGTTTATTAAGGGACGACAAATTCAACCCAGACCTCCACATTTGTATGATATTGCCTATTTTGGACATAAGCTTTTATAACTTTGGTTTTTAGTTTCACCAAAAAGGCTTCATACCGATATGATGATGTTTGTCATCTCTTATAAACCCATGATCTATCCCTTATTTAACCAATGTGGGATTACCACTTTGTTTTTATTCCGAACAAATGCTATCTTGACATTTTCAACTGATTTTTGTGGATTTTTAGGCTTTGGTAAGCCATCTTCTTTTTGTGATATCATGCTAGAAAGAGAGTTCAATTTTTCTTTTTGATTCAACTCTATTTTCTATAGGAAGATTTGAAGGTGCAGCCTCATATTACTAGGTTGACCATAGTTGAAAAACAATAAAATATTTGGAGAAGAAAAAGAAAAATAAAATGAACCATAGTTTGATGAACTGCCCTTCTTTTGGTGATTTGAGCTGACATATTTACATGTTTATCCATGAACTTAGCAGCTAATGCAATTTTCTGCTCTTTTTTCCCCTAATTATTATTTTTCTTTAGATTTTAACTCAATTATATTAATGCATGGATCCTCTGACTTTTTGTGCCATTGGCTTGTCAGGATATGTTGAACAGTTACAAGATCCCCATGACTTTTTCACTGGCAGGTGTGATTATTTGTTAGTTACTGTTTGCTACCGATAGTAAATAGTAAAAAATCTAAACTGCAGTAAAAAGGCTGTGTAATTTGGATGAACTTTGAAAAAATCTAGTGTTTGG
This sequence comes from Sicyos baderoa, assembly GCA_037832685.1. Taxonomy (NCBI): domain Eukaryota; kingdom Viridiplantae; phylum Streptophyta; class Magnoliopsida; order Cucurbitales; family Cucurbitaceae; genus Sicyos; species Sicyos baderoa. The sequence goes on along the minus strand of JBBMEF010000008.1, from coordinate 4,479,000 downwards.
CAACATAAATTTATCACTTTTGAAACACTTAAAATAAACTTATCATAGAGTTTAAACCAGCTTGACATGTAACCATCATAGAGTGACTTAATGGTCAAGAGGACCTTGGGGAGTCCTGAGGTGATGCGTTCAATCCATAATGATCATCTATCTAGGAATTAATTTCTTACAGGTTTACGTGACATCCAAATATTCTGAGGTCAGGTCATATGTCTCATGATATTAGTCAAAGTGTGCAAGCTGACTCAGACCAAGACGGTTTCAAATACCATAATCAAACCAAATATGGAGTTGAGTCAGATGACATTTTTAATGCCTTGAATCTAAGATTTGGAATGATAGAGATAAAGGGTTTCTCTTCACCATAACTTATCCATAAAATTTGTGGCTCTTTGACCATGGCAGGTTGGGGAATGTAGAGTTTGTGGTGTGCAAAGATAACAACAGGAAGGTTCGTGCATTTCACAATGTCTGCCGCCATCACGCTTCACTTCTCGCATCCGAAAGTGGGAAAAAATCATGCTTTGTTTGCCCATACCATGTGAGTTATTGATAAAATCCAAGATCTATATTGATATCAAATAACCAAGAAACTACTCGATAAACCAAGTTTTTATAGGAACTTGAAACCTCTCAGGAGAATACTCTCTATTTTCTGCAGGGATGGACATATGGGTTGGATGGAGCTCTGCTTAAGGCGACTAGAACGAACGGGATACAAAACCTTGATGTTAATGTATGTGATTAGATCATACAATATTTCTGAATGGCTTAGTGATTGGTTGATTTATTTAATGATGGAGGTTAGGATTTTGGGCTCAAACCATTAAGAGTAGCTACATGGGGACCTTTCATTCTTCTCAATCTGGATGAAAAATTAACATCTGAGCTGGATGTTGATGAAGATAAAGTAGCACATGAATGGCTTGGAAGCTGTGCAGATGTGATGAGTTCGAATGGAGTCGATGCGTCATTAAGCTTCGTTTGTCGACGCGAATATACCATTGAATGTAATTGGAAGGTATGGTCTTTACATTCTTCTACAAAAATACATTAATTTGTAGACACCTTCCGTGTCTCAATTACTTCGATGCTCCTGGTACCTGACCTAAGGATGAGCGTGGTTACCCCGGATATAATAGAGGGAAGCGTCGTATCATATGTTTAATTGGCTTTTTGCAGGTTTTTTGTGACAACTTCTTAGATGGAGGGTATCATGTTCCCTATGCACATAAAGGGCTCGCTTCAAATCTCAAGCTTGATTCTTATTCTACAGAAGTACGTACTGTTTATTTTAAACTTATTATCAGCACCCCTCTTATAGCATTATTGTTAGTTGATATAATTAAATTTACCACAACCACTACCAGCTTAAGTTTTTGGATTGATTGATTGTTAAACATAATTCAACACGATATTGGAGACCATTAAACCTAAACAGGTATTCGATCCAATAAAATGAAATTAAGAACCGATTCAAGATTGGTGAACCCTAAAGAGACACTATCTTGAGGGGTATGTTAGGATCCCACAATTTTCCCACATTGGAAAAGTGGAGAGTCCTCCAAACCTTTATAAAATAGGTGGGCTACTCCTCTCATCACTAATTGGTCGTGAGCTCGAGTTCGTGCCAAGTTGTTTCCTCCCCATTTAAACTTGAATTCTACTTATAGGGCATTTCTCAAATTTTTAAGCCCACAAATGATAATCAAATTTACTGCAACCCACCAAATTAAGCGTTTGAGCTGATCGGTAGTTTAACATAAGTCAACAATTATGCTTTCTAGCAATTTTCTGTTTTGGGAACTGTTTACTTTAGTATTAAAGTCATTGTTCTGTTTTCAGCTAAGGTCTATAAGAATTCCATATTAATAAAAATGTATATACAGCAGTCAATAATTCTCTGTTCATCATCTATATAACTTCTGGTGTAGCTATTTGAAACTGTTAGCATTCAAAGTTGTAAGAGTGTGGGAGAATCAGAAGGCGATGGCTACGGTCGACTCGGATCGGAAGCACTATATGCTTTTATATACCCAAACTTCATCATAAATAGGTAGTTCCTGGCTGTTTCAGCATAGCCCTCTTTGGATCTTGATGTTTTGAGTTGTTTTTTTAAGATGTTATTTCCATCAATTTTGAGTTCTATGACAGGTATGGACCTTGGATGGACACTAATCTAGTACTGCCACTCGAACCTCGAAAGTGTCTCGTGGTTTTTGATTATTTTCTCGAATCTTCTTTTAAGGTAATTTCGAGTCTTTTGGCCTAAAGGATGTGCAATAAATCTTTTGCATGTGTGCATGAGTTAACTCATGTTATTTATACCAATCTCAACATAGCTCAACTGATTAATACATGTAACCTTAACCGTTGTTGAACTCGTTAACATGCAAATTGTGAGCTTTTGTGATGTAAATGTGTTAGAACCCCAAATACTCCTGTATGTATTTTGAGTATTTCGGGAGGTTGTCATTTTGTTAAGGATTAGGCATTAGAGGAGAGGTGCCCGGTGCTCTCGAATACATCGTTGTTAGTGTTTCCTTTCATATTAATGCTATATATATCGTCACATAGTATCGAAAAACTCTCGGTAACGCATGTCGTTATCCATATAGTGTTCTTGTTTGGTGTTTTCTACGTGACACAAGTATCGTAAGGATCGGTATCCTTACAAAATGATTTTCATTTCATTCGAGTTTTCATCTTTTCTCTAATTAGATTTCATTTTCAGAATGACAACTCTGTTATACAAAAAAGTTTAGAAGATAGTGAATGTGTGCAGGTATTACAAACAAATCCACCTCTTTCCAACTTTAATCATACATGTGCTTTGTTTGATTCAGTTGTTGGTTTTTTCTAACTCAATTATCCAAAACAATTTCAGAATGAAGACATTATGTTGTGTGAAAGTGTTCAGAAAGGTCTCGAATCGCCTGCTTACAATGTCGGTCGATACGTTCCTTCGGTTGAGAAAGCTGTGCACCATTTCCATCGTCTTCTTCATCTTAGTCTCACCAAATAATGTTCTGTAAATTGTCTCTTTGAGATAAGAATTTGTAATCTGATAGAATCTACCACACTTATATTAAAATAGGATAATACTCCGGAGAGGATCTCTCAAAGGAGCCAGATTACAAA
>JBBMEF010000008.1:4451246-4464938 GCA_037832685.1 Sicyos baderoa | reverse complement strand
TCTACGCCCCCCCCCCCCCCCCCCCCCCCCCCGAAGACAAATGGCTGAATCCTCAATAATTTTCATGAATTTTTCTTTCGAGCTGATTGAAATACTTTATTTCTTTTCGCTATGTTGTGAATGGAACAGTGCTATTTACAGTGTGCCAACATTTTAATGCCTTCTTTATGCACTGGCTTTGATCATACAGAGGACAGTCAGTAACAAGTTTTGGCATCGGAGAAAACATTCTGTTGATATTGATGCTGATAAACTTCAGCATGAGTTCAATTCAAATCTTACCCCATTTGTTGAAGAGTCCCATGTCCTTTCAGATCCAGAAGCTGCTTCTATTCCTTCTTATTCACTTCAAACATGTGATGCATTGCATAGTCGACAGAATGATATATTAGAACAGGCTGCTATACGCATCCAAACTATGTTTCGAGGATTTCTGGTATTACTCGTAGCAATTTCTCTGTGTTTTGCATAATTTCTAGTATACTTTCACTGAAAAGTTTTTTGGCTATCAAAATGAAGTGATGAAAATTTGCATTGATTCCAAAGGTTCAGTTTCTGAGCATCAGATAGAAGTTCAGTATTATAGAATCTGAATTCTACGGGAAAAAAAACAATAAAATCTGGGACCTGGATATCTCCTTAACTAAATCCTGCATCCATATTTTTCATTTTTCCCCTTGCTTTCATGTTGCAATTGTAATCAGAATACTTAAACCCATCTGTATTTAATAAGATGTAGTTTCAGTTGTTTTAGTTATGAAACACTGTCATGGATTGAATTTAGCTGCAAAAATGGGGTGAAAAGACAAAGAACCCAACTAAAGGAGATTAAAAAATGTTTTTCCTGCCAAAATAGTATTTAAAATACAGTTGTTCAAAATAGAGGTAAATATAAACCAAAATAAACCTACAAAGAGAGAGATTCTAAGAAGCTATCAAATGACTTTTCCTTATTGAAAATTTTATTGTTCCTTTCAAGCGACCAGCTAAAAAAAAAGAAAGTAAAAAACTTTAGTAAAATGAAACCACAGTTTTTCTTCTTCTTGTGGTTCATGTTTTAAGCACCAAGCTCCATTCCATTATAAAAGAAACTACATCTCAAATGATGATAAGAAAAAAAAAAGGTTTGGTACTTTTGATAATTTGTAGGTGCCATTGAGAAATGCCACTTATTAACTCTTTTATTGGATATTCTTCTTATTATCTTTCAGGCTAGAAGAGCTCTCCGAGCTTTGAAGGGATTGGTTAGACTTCAAGCTCTTGTTAGGGGTCATGCTGTCAGAAAACAAGCTGCAATAACTCTTCGCTGTATGCAAGCTTTAGTGAGAGTCCAGGCTCGTGTTCGAGCGAGGCGTGTACGTATTGCTTTGGAAAGTGAAACTGCACAACAACAAATTCAACAACAACTTGAAAACGAAGCTCATGTTCGCGAAATTGAAGTAAGAACAAGATTTTTTTTTGGTATGATTACAAGCAAGGTTGTCAACTCGCTAAACGTAACGTGTATCGAAATCCAATTTTAATGTAACGTGTATCGTAACGTAACGTGAAGAAATCCAATTTTAATGTAACGTGTATCGTAACGTAACGTGAATCGTAAGTTTTAATTTTATAAATAATATTTAAATATAAATGTAAATAACAAAATCTAAAAAATAAATATAGCATAGCTTTAAAATATATTACAAGTATATAACATTGTATACTTGTATGTGCATTTCTAATTGTTTTCACTTCTAACTCAGACTAGATCAGCTTTAGATGGTCAAACTTGTTTTTCTGTTATCATAAATTTGAAATGAATTGACTTCTACGTATTGCAATATTGTGAATATGTATGTATAGAACCAGGGGAGATGACTATAATAGGAATAGCACCTTTGGATGCTTGTACCATGTCTCCATTTTGATATTTGTGTTTTGAGTTTTATAAACCTGATTGATTATGACCATGTGCTTAATTTGTAGCGTTGGGATTCAACTTTCAAGAACAATTATATTGAACGATGCTTTCATCTTTATGCTGAACTTGGCATCAATACGTTTCTGTTGAATTCATAATATAATATACCTTTTAGTTATTTTGATATATTCTTACGCGTTTGAGAAAACAAGTCTGAATTTGACCACACATTGAACAACTGTCTGTTATCAATAAGTTGATTCAGTTTGGTTGGGACAGTACACGATCACAAAATCATGGGGAAATGGTTGAATAGAAGTCTGTACCCTATTAACAAGGCTTGTATTAACAAGAATTAATTTTTTTTTTTTTAATTTGTATAGTAGACAAAAGGATTTCAATGTAGAGAATATAATTTAATGTTGTGGCTAAAACACTTTACACTTAATATAGCTCATTTAGCCTTAACTTGAAGCAAGGGCTCTCAACCATTTTGTAATTATAGTCTTAGCTATTTATTTGCTAATTGGCATTGTTTCTTGTAAATGCCCCATATCTTTTGTACCTTTTCATATATCAATGAAAAGTTACGTTTCCTATAAAAATAAAGAAAAGAAAACTTTATCTACCATTTCCATGGGCTGATGGGCATGACTTAGTGTCAGAACTTTGCAACGTTTGCAGTCTTTATAAATTATAATTGATTGCCGATTGCTTTCCGTGATGCTTTTAACGAGTGTGGCTATGCTACAGGAAGGTTGGTGCGACAGCGTTGGATCTGTTAAAGAAATTCAAACAAAATTATTAAAAAGGCAGGAGGCTGCAGCTAAGCGTGAGAGAGCTATGGCATATGCTCTGGCTCACCAGGTAATGACTTCTCGTAATTATCGTTACAATAAGTGGCAATTTTGTCCATTTTAAATTTTCATCCCCTTAAGTTGAACTTTCTTGCCTTTTTTTTCCCAAAAGAATTATGTTACATTGGATGAAAACATAAACAAGTACCTTCCTGAAGAATTTTTTTTTTCTGCATGTTTGCCATCTCTATGTTGATTTCGAGAGAGATCAATTTGCATAAGAAACGTAAGCGTCAATATCACTGTTCTACCTAAATATATCATCAATGACATTATAGTTTCTTACCTCCCACCTCTACAAAAGGTAATAAATGAGAGAGGTTCCGCTAATTAGCCCTTTGCCAGGAAACAGTGACCAAGAGCGATATTCATGAAATTGCTGATATTTTTGGATGCTCAACCAAGATAAGTTGAAGCCTTGAACGTTTCTGTTCCAAATGAAGAGAAAAATAACACATGTATTTGGGGTTAGATAAAGATCAAGGGTGGAGAGAGCTGTAAGAAAACTGTCTAGAAGACTCCAATCCCTAGTAACTTATCCCTTCTGTGATAGGAATAATAAATGCTACTCTTCATTTTGGATGCTCTAAATTATAATCTCTCCAGTTTTTATTTTAACTTGATCTCTCATAGTTTACTTCAATTTTAATATTCAATGTATGTCTCTGATTGATTTTCTCCAATGTACAGCTCTGATTATTTTTCTCTTACCTCCAGTGGCAAGCAGGATCAAGACAGCAGGCTGCCCTCTCTCAGTTTGAACCAGATAAAAGCAGCTGGGGTTGGAACTGGTTGGAAAGATGGATGGCTGTTCGTCCGTGGGAAAACCGGTTTCTAGATATTAATCTCAAAGACGGAGTGATGCTTCGCGAGAATGGATCAGCTGAGGGCAAAAGTAACACTAAAGTTCATTCAAAAAACACTGGAAAGAAAACAAACTTGGTGACTGATCAATCAAACCTCTCAAGCCAGAAAACTGCTGCCTCACAGTCTGATGGATATGGTTCATCATCACCCACCAAGTCACCTGGGACTGTAGAGGTATCCAGTGCCCAAATTCATAAGCCCAAGTATAAGCCTGGACCTGAGAGGCCATTTGAAGAAGTCAAACCTAAAGTAGATACCGGTTTGAGATCCCGTAGCAATCCAAAAGAGAGATCCACACCGTTGGTAAAAAATGCAAAGAAGCGATTATCCATGCCTAACAATGGTGAGTAGTCTCTCATCCTATATGCATAGCATATATGCCTGTTGTGTGATATTTGATATTATTGTTAGGACCTCCAAAGCATTTTCACTTGGCTATCTTAAAATCTTCAAACAACCATACCTGACATGTTGAAGAATAGCAGTGTGCATATGCATAGTAGTTAGTGTTAAAAAAATTTAACAGAAAGAGGAATCGTACCCGGATTCATATGCATTACTAGGTTAGTGCATATACATACTAGTTAGCCCCCAAGGGGCGACCTCGTTGGTAGAGGCTTGTGGTCTCCAAGGCATGCTCTCTTGGAGGTTTGAGGTTCGAAATCCACGAATGAGCTTAATTGTAATATCTCCTATTGTCTTTTGGGTCTAGAACTTGGGATGGGTGCGAGTGCCCTGGAGTAAAGTGGAGCGAAGCTTCGATTTCCCGTTATATAAAAAAATCATAGTAGTTAGTACGTGTTTATGCTATTTAGTTTGCAACTACAAAAACACTTCCAAAAATAGTAAGAAAGAGAGACAAATCATGGAATCCTCGTCCTATTTGAGATTTTAGGCATAGGAAGCCTATGGAATGACCTGCTTTCTTTCAGTGAGACCACTACAACCTTCTGTCCAAATAGGATGGCAAAGTGGGGTACAATATTAAAGTATAGGTTTGATCCTATTTTAGTCCTGCCCATAGTTCTTATACCTTATCTTTTTGTTACGAAACGGATTTTTCACAAAAAGCTATAGTATGGTTATCATTGGCAAATTTCATAACGGTGTATATAGGTTCGACAATGTCTCTTTTCGTTCCTTGCCAACCACTTTAGGCACTGCCCAATATCCTTTGCACATACCCTTCCAGTTTGAACTTTTGATAGATGTCTGGTTTGTCAGTGAGTTCAGAAATGATAATAGAGAATTTGCTTCTAACGGGATGTCGAGTTGAACTGGGTGGGCTTGCTTCAAGCCTTCAACTATGTTTTCATTTGTCGGTATGAATACTCCGTTTTTGGCTAGCACACTAAGATCAACCACTTCGAGAACGTGGAGCCTTTCTTTCTCGGTCGTCTTTCTTAAGGGTAGACTATTTGCTTCCTCACTAGCTGTGTAAATCATCAAGAACGTAGACTATTTGCTTCCTCACTATTTACTTCCTCACTATTTACTTCCTCACTATTTGCTTTCTCGGTCGTCTTTCTTAAGAGTTAGGTGATAGGACATTGGTATTGTTATTCAGAGCTTGATAAGTTTTTTACTGTATTGATCATAAATAATTGTTTCTTATAAAAAAAATGAAAATGAAAGACCATACAGTAATAAACAAATATTAATGGCCAGTACAAAAAGGATCATGTGTGCTAAGTTGATAGATTTGAATATAGAAGGATAAGAATAAGTGAGTATAGTGTAGGATTTAATTATAAAAGTCCAAAGCATGATTAATATTTATATGGCAAGTGTTTATTGTATACTAATACAGAGAGCATTATTTCTCTTGGCTTTCACCCAGGAAACTTGAGTTTGGTTCCTGGCAGTATAAATATGTTCATCCCTAAATAATAAAACCATGGGTTGGCCCAGGGTTAAAGGAAGGTCTTGGAATCTAGAAGTTATGGACTCAATCCATAGTGGTCACTTGTGTAAACATTAATTTCCTATGAATTTTCTTGATAACAAATATAGTAAGGTCAGATGATTGTCTTGTGGGTAGATCTTGGGAATTTAGAAGTTATGGATTCAATTCATAGTGGTTAGGTAAACATTAATTTCATATAGTGAGGTCAGATGATCGTCTTGCGAGAATAGTCGTAATGCACGTAAGTTTGTTCGAACACTCACAGATAAAAATAATAATAACGTAAGAACAAATGAGTTATGGAAAGTAAAACTTATAAAAAGCAGATGAATATAATGCCCTCGTACCCTTCTAAATGAAGCGAACTCTATATAATATAAGCAACCTCTTGATCTCTACAGTTGCAGATCCTGGTAGTCAAAATCAAACAATGAGAAATTTGAGAACTGCCAGAAAAGTGACCATGACCAAGTCCATCAACGAACCCAAGTCGATTTCAAGAGGTGACTCAAAATCTGCAAAACCCAGATTGCATAATTGAACACATAACAAATGGTAGCAAGGAAAACACTTCGAGTCGTAACACCTTCGGAGAGGAGCTGCAGGTTCGTGTGTAAATATGGCAACGCCATGTTGTGATCGGATCGGTCACTAGCAAATTTGTATTCCTTTGAATATGTGAGTTTATTTCTTAGTGAGTTGTTACAATGGCTGGCAAATGTCTCAGGGAATAAGGTTGGTGAGTTTCAAAGGGTGAGTCTGTAATTATCATCTTTATTTATGGTCTACAAGCATGTGGCTCTTTGGCACTTGTTCATTTTTTGCTCCCTTGTATTTTTGTTGATCAATGTCTGATTTCAAAGAAGAAACTAGGGTATAGATTGGTCTTGTAATCGTGAATCTTGTGCAATCTTATCTACTTTTTTTTTTGTTTTGTTTTTTTGTCAAAACGAATTGAATCTAGTGATAATTTGCATATATCGGTGATTTAGAGATTGAAGGTTTGAATTCTCCCACCTTAAATATTTTTTATAAAAATATGCTATAATTATAATAGTGGGTCCTAAAGTTATACATTACAAATTCTCAAAAAATAACTTATCTATTTTAGTTATAACATTTTTTATTTTTGAATACAAGTTGGGGAGGGAGATTACAAATACCGATTTCAGGATCGAACTCGTGACACTAATGTTGAACTGGTTTACAATCAAACAATGAAACCACTACGCCCCTGACCCATTCGGTAAAATTTAAGTTTTTAATCTATGGTAGAATTTGAGTTTTTTTTTTTTTTTTTTAAATTATATATATATGTACCTTAATTTTTGTCATTTATCATCTCTTGATTAAAAATTATCATCTGGTCTTTCTGACTCTACTCTATGCTTCAACAATTGTTGTTGGTAAATCGCACACACGAAATTAAAATAACAAAAAAAATGATCGAATTGATTGGTGACGTGGCAAATCTCAACATTCGTCAAGGCGAAGGGAAACTTAAACCAAGCGAAGTGTGTGTATACTCTCTCAAAACGCTCCTAAAGCCCGGCAAAACTGCTCCGACGGCTTAAATCTACTCGGAAGAAGGTAAGGTGGTCGGAAAGTTGGGATCGGTGCTCTGATTTGGAAATGACACTCTCTCCAAATTCTCCAACCCCTAGAACCGATGAAACCTTCGTCTTATATAGGTCTCCCGACAAGGATCTGCAAAGTTCTACTCCACGACCTCCGCTCTGAAATTTCCTGCTCCATAATCTGATTTGTCGGCAAGGACGAATGCGTTATAGACGAGCGGCTGAGATTGAATGTAGAACCTTCGGATTACTGCCACGCGTCTTTGGGTGGGATATTTTTGGACTGTTCTGATCTTTCGCTTCGCTAAGGCTTCGCTCCATCGAGGTTGGTTTGTTAAAGTCCGCTTCGTTTGTTCGAGCTTCTTTCGTCTGAACGAGGTTTCTTCGTATTCTACGTGTTGGCGAGATTTCTTCGTGTGCTTCGTATTGGCGAGATTTCTTCAGGTACGTTGTAAACGAAAGAGCAAATATCAATTTTTTAAAAAACTGTAATTTATACGATTAAGTTCATTTTGTTACAACGAAAACCTCTAAAATGAATCCTAAATAGAAAACTAAAGGATGTTTCGTTAAAGCGGCCTTTATGTTATAATGAAGCAAAATCTCATACTAATTTAATTAATTAATCAGCAAGTTCTTATAAAATAATATTTTATTTCCTATTTTAACTCTCAATTCTTGAGAGTTATCAACAATCTATTCAAATCAATCATTAACTCTTGAGTATATGTGTGCAAGTGTACACAACCATGTTGTAGCAAATTTTATTCTCTTAAAAGGCCATTCTTCTTAGGGATTTGATGTAAAATTCACTCTACCACAATTACGAGAATTAAGGTAACATAAAAGTTGTTTGTGATGATTTTGAAATACAAATACATGCAAATGCTTCAACAATCAATAGAATCAATTACTTCAACAACAAAATTTGTAAACAATCAATATAAATCTGTAAAGTAGTGAGTAAACACCACACTCAACTGAAATCAATCAATTAACAAGTATCGGTAAGAATTAGGAGTATTCAGAGTAAATTGCTACAACAACAAGACTATTTGGTAAGAAGCGAACTAATGCACTAGTAAAATCGTTATCTCTAACAGATCTCCAAATTGCAAGACAAAACTTAGCAAACCTAGTGTGTGCTTATACAAGATCATTTTGCTACGTTTCTCTCGGAATCGACTGAACAAATACAAATGGTTGATCAAATGATTTATACTTAGAATTTAAATAGCATGCATACATGATTCGACATCTCCCTGCCTATTTCTTTCACAACCCAACTCATACTTTCCTAAGTCTTCCGATTAGGAATTTAGCTACTCATATTAACAAATAAAACTACAACAAGTTGAAAAACATAGTAAATGCTCATTCTATTCGATTGCATATAAATGCTTAGCAAGCAGAGTTCACAATTCGAAATAAACAAGTTCAATAATACAGAAATCGGAGTAACAAAGAGAAGATAGAACCTGATTGTGAATCGTCAAACAAAAACTCTGCTCTCGCGCTCCGATCTAATGCTCTATTTTCCAATTGTTGCTCCGATTATGGTGAATTCGACTCCTACTTCTAAGAATTGCAACGATCTAAGCTACGATCTACTTCTAGCATAAAATGGAAATGCTTTAAGCTAAGAATTGAATAACAATGAAACTCTTTCTACTCCTAACTTGCTCTCTACTTTGAAAACTAAAAAAAATGGCGAATAAGCTTTCTTTACTACTTTGAACTCGCGCTTTTATACTCTAGAATTTTGTTCTCTTTTCAAATCTTCTTGCTTTTATCGTCAACGGCTGAGATTAGGCGCATCCCTATAGTAATTAACACCATCGCTGGATTTGCAAGACACGCCCCTTCTGAAATTGTAACGGCCCGGAATTTCAGAACGTCTCTTCATGTTGGTTTGGCTGTTATTCCCGTTATTTGATCCTTTGATGGAGTTCGGATTATTTAGATTTAAATAATTGTGTTTTTTTTGTGACATGATTCGTCTCGGTTAACTTAAGAGTTGCGGATGTCGTTTTGTAGTTAAAGATTAAATGTGGCCTTGGTGGGATTTGATGCTTGGTTGGTTTAAATGTGAAAAATTAGGATTTAAATGGTGCTTCCGTGGGGACTTGAAGCGAGGCTTGGGTTTTGGAAAATAAATGAAAATAAAGTGTTATATGTGTCCAAGGCGGGACTCGAAGTAAGGATTTATTGATTTTAAGTGGATTTAATTGAGTAAATTAAATATTAGGGCATTTGGGATTTGGCTCTTCTTTTCCACGATTTCCAACGCAAAAAGGAATTGGTCGCCGTCTTCTCTCACACTTCTTCCCCTACGCACGCAGGTTTGGCTCCAAGGTAAGTCTACTTTCCGTTCCTTCTTCTTCTTGATTCGAGATTGATTGTTGGTAATCGATGGGTGATTTGTACTTGGTTTTGTTGTGGGTTTGTGAATTCGTTTCAGTTGCTGCTTGCGACCAATCCTCTTTGCAGCTGTTGTCCGTTCGCGATTCGTTCGTAGAACCCTCGTTGCCACAAAAACCGCAAGCCAACTGAGCAGCCGCACCCGAGCCGATCTGCACCGTGTCGTCATCCAGCAGCAGCAACGAACGCCCCGCCCAACGTCTGTCGCAGCAGCAGCCTGCTCTTGCATCGCCCGAGCCACCCTTAGCGTCCGTCTTCGCTCCCGCCAAGCAACGCCTCGGTCAGCCTTCGTCGCATCAGCGAGCCCCACGTGCAGCGCACAACAGACCCAACGCCTCCTGCTCAGTTCACCCTCGACACGCCTGCTGCCTACGCCCGATGCAAGCCCCACGCGCACTGCCTTGTCCGCATGTACCAGCGCTGCCCAGCAACAACACTAGCATAGCGTCTGCCTTCGCCCGAGTCTCGCCACAGTGACGCCAGCAGCCAACCGTGACACGCCTTCGACGCACAGCCTGGACAACTTTGTATCTCTTCCGTTTAGGTAACGATTCTTCGTGCCGCTGCTCGTTTTAGGGCATGTTTTCATTAGTTTAGTTATTAATAATTGTTTATTAAATTGTATTGCTAGGTTTATTTATCTTGGTGATCTGCAGCTCTAGGAGCACTTCGGTTGTTTGTTTGTTTGTCTGCCAATCCAGGTAAGGATTTCTTACCGGGGTTGTGTGGACCCTGCGATATATTCTGTAATGCATGTTTGTTTGCCTGTTTACGATTATGAGCATGTTAGTGGATTGAATTTCTGTGAAAAATCTTTGGCTGACATGTATGATTTGTATCTGCTTTGACATGTTAGTACCATGCTAGGTTGTTCTTTTCTGACATGTTTCCTTTATTCTGTTCTGCTCGTAGTATCATGTTTAGGGCTTGTTCCTCTGTACGACTGTGTAGCCCATTTTATAGCTAGCTTGCTGATCTTAGAGTAGAACCTGTCTAGGAGTCATCATCTAGAGGCGAGAGTGGCATTACGAACTTTGCCCCACTGACAGGGATGCGCGAGAACGTTTACTCTGTCCCTGGCCGCCATTATGGTTTAGCTAACCATGCATTTGGCATAGTCTAGTCCGCAGTACTTGGGTGAGAGTGGCATGACGTATAGTTGCCCCACCGGCTGGGAGGATGACGAGACTTGTCCCGTCCCCGTCCGCCGATACGATTCACATCGTATTGGGCAGGACCGACTCGCACTGTAAGCCTACTGTGAGCGGATCCTAGCCGCAGGCGAGAGGTGGTTCAGGCTGACATAGCTGGATGCCGAAGTCTCGCATCATTATGATTCAATGACACCCTTCCGAGTCCTTTAGACATGTGGACCTAGACCAGGGCAGGCTGCCCTAGACCCAGCACCTACCTGGAGGCTCCCTCGAAATATTGAGAACAATACACCATTCCTTCCTAAGATTGTGTAGTTGAGCTTAGATCGAGATTCAGATATTCTCGAGAGTTCTAGAGTTACAGGATAACTCAAAGGTGTAAGACTCTGATGGGAATCAGAGTAAGACCACAAGTTGGCATTAGTTTTGGGATTGTTCCGACAACCCAAGGAAAGTAAGTTATTCTGTGTTGATAGTTGTTTGCATGTATACTTGTATGCTAGATGACCAGCTGTATCGTACTGTACCCCGGTTGGGGATTCTTACTGAGTAAACTTGTTTACTCACCCTTATTCTATGGTTTTCTACCAGGTAACTTGAGACTGCACCGAGATGGCTAGAGGAGGATGATTGATCATGGGGACCGCTGTGGACACTCTCTTGTGTCGATATTCTCTTTATAGATTCTATTCAGCATGTAGATGGGCACAGAGCCCTTAGGACTATACTTGAGATATTGCACATGTTTTGAAATGTTTCTGAATTCTTTACCTTGGATAAATAAAATAGTCTCTGGCCAGAGACTTTGTCTTAAATTGTGTTTTGGAACAGGTGCTTGGAAACAGGGACAAGTTCTTAAATGAAATGATTATTCTGTTTGCATTTTATAATATTTTACGTTGTTCAAATAGTTTGCATTGAATGCTTTTAAGTCATGCATGCTGGTTAAAGACCTAGGTTAGGACCATTTTTGAGTCGGGTCTTTACAGAAATAGTCATGCACTTTATAGGCTTCAATGCTGCTTCAGCTTTACTTAACATCATCACTACTTACTACTTAACCTACATGGTTGTAGCAAATATCAATAATCAGATATCTTACCTTTAGACCTCAATATTCCACATAATTATGCTACAAAAATCCTCTAAAAAAATATCATACTCAAAAAACTATAGGACATACAGATTTGCTAATTTATGATGCTAAAGCAAAGCTTTCTCTTCAATTCAATTGAATATTTTTGTGTAGTTTCCTTAAATGCTATTAATAAATCAGCAATTACTATAAATGCTTGAAAGTTGTTAATTATCTCTTGCACTGATTGAAGACTGTATGTGACACTGATTGAAAATTGTTTGATGCATTGTTTGAAGACTATCTGTTGTATTGATTGAAGTCATTAGATGCATGAGTTCTTTCATCTTTTTATTAGGCTCACACTAATTTTCTATCATACATGAATTTCTTCTAAAAAGTTGATATTCCTATAATTTTTTGGGTTTTTTTATTTTTTATTTTTGATTATACATGAAAAATTCCTTTGATAATAAAAAAATAATTATTTCTTCGTTAAATCATGATGGAATGACCTAGTGGTCAAAAGATTCTGAGAAACTAAGAAGTGAAGAATTCAAACCATGATGACCATCTACCTAAGAATTAATTTCCTACGAGTTTCCTTGACGTCCAAATTTTATAAGACCAGACAATATATCCCGTGATATTAGTTAAGGTGCGCATAAGCTAGTATGAACAGTCACATATATTATAAAAAAAAAACTTATTTCATCATTACTTGTGACCATAGATTTCATGCATCTCGGAGAAACATTAGAATTTCTAAGTGAAATTTCAAAGAAAAAATAAGTTCTTACAAATTTGATCCTAGTTGGAAGAAAGTTAAAATTTAATCTTATGTTGATAAAAAGTTAGAATTTTATCCATATATTTTAAAAAATTATAATTTAGTTCTTGTGATTTGATAAAACCTACAAAATAGTCTTGTTATTCATAACCATTGTCAGATTAAATATATAGAAATTAGTTATTCACTTGTCAATTAGAATATTGTGTGTTAAATGTTTGATTGAATAAAAGAATCGCATTATTTATACATGAATAATTACCTCCACATACTTAATTCAGTACGAACTATATAAATATTTAAGAATATGATATATTTAAAATATATTATAACCCAAAATAATATATAATAAATGAATATAATGGAATAAAAATTCAAATTTGAATCTTACATTTAGTCTCTAGAAAACATTTTTTTTAATTTTCTTAGTTATTTTTTCATGGGTGAACATTTGGGTTGGGAGGGATTTTCAATCCAACTAAAATGTTCATTTGTCATTTTTCAAACCTAACTCAATTAAATAAACAATCTAACTCAACCTTATATTTTCAGGTTGGATTTGGTTGAGTATAATATATTATAATATAAATATTTTTATGAAATCAATCCTATATTATACATAAACAAAATACAATATCCAATCAAGATAATAAAATGAATATAAATATTAAATATATAAATTATACCATCAAAACTCATCCACTATTAATCCTACCATCATGGTTTAAATAGAAGATTTCAACTATAGAACATAAAATAAATAGATAATTAAAACAACAAAAATATATGACATAATTCGACTTCCATAAAACAAATATATAATTAAAACCAACAAAAAGATAGATTACATAATTTGACTATATATTTTATCATGATATATAGATTATAAACACTTGTAATTTGCAACATAAATAGTTGCTCAGCGGCATTAGTGTATACTAAAAGTATAATGGACATATCAATTTAAAATTATAAAAAACCATTAAAAATTGGCCCGGTTCGTTTATATGAAAAACCCATTTAAAAACCGAATCAATAGTAAAAATAACAAATAACAAGAAAACCCTAAGGGGAATTTGCATGTATATTACAATAAGATAAAAAAATTGAGTAAATAGCAACTTTTTGAAAATATTTGCAAA
>JBBMEF010000008.1:4430704-4451146 GCA_037832685.1 Sicyos baderoa | reverse complement strand
TTATATAGTACTGTGGATCAAATAAGAGATCTCCAGTAGTTAAGTAAGGAATCATAACTATAAGAACAAAAAAGACGGTCTTTCACTTCTTATTCTTCAGTCGATTTCAAGGAGTTGGTTTGAAATCGTTTTCATCTTCTTCACTTAATTCGTGAGCAAGCTCGATTTCGAGGTCTCCTTCTCCACTCCAAGATATACTGATTTTTTATGCTTATTTTGTTTGATATATTGCTTCCCGATTCTTGCTTATTCATTTTTTTCAATCTCTACTCTTTTTTTTTGTCTGTGTTTAGGTTCATCCGTATCAATTTTGGTTTTTTTGTTGTTAAAATAAAATCTCAGTTGCGATGCTTTATATGGGTGAGAGTTCAATTTAAACATTTTGCTTTCACAAGAGCAAACTTTTTAGGTTAGTTGTTAATTAAATATAAAAGAACTACATATTATGAATGGATTTTGTGAAGGATGTTAATGTGAAAATTGATGGGGGATAATCCTGTTACAAGATGTCTATTCAGCTTATAATTAAGGACAAGGGTGGGTACTGGGAGGTGTTTGTTTGTTTGTTTAATTGGTTTAAGTAGTTACAATGGCTCTTTTGGTAAGTATTTAAACTAAATTCTCCTTCAATTTTACAAACAAACACCCTCTTGGTTATTAGATTATGCATCAAGTATCTGGAGTTATTTTCTTTGTTATTGACAAGCATATTTCATTTCAATGAACTACCCAAGTTCAATAATTGCAACAACAAAAGTGAAGGAAATATGTCGTGTAAAGGGGTGGTTTAGAAAGAAGATAATTTGCAACTTTTTGTTTTTGGTGTATTAGATTCATTCCAAGCGTGCAACTGATCCTTGTTGGCTTTCTTGCTTTTCTGCATTGGATGCCAATGCTACAGATACACCTTTTCTACCAAAGAAATCAATTGAATTTCACTTTGAAAACTTATCAAGTTATATCAGGCTGATTAACTTGTTGTTTGTGGACTTTGGCAAATTGTTTTTTTTGTATGAGAAATGTTGTTTTCATATATTAAAAAAATTGGACATCGAAACGAATCTAAAAACGAATCAAACCAATTAAAAACTGAACTTATGGACTTTATTTTATTGGACATTGGATTGGATCCATTTTTTGAAAAACCGAACATATCGGTTCGGTTATCGATTTGGTACAAAACTGATAAACACCGAATCAAGATCACCCATAATATATACCTAATGACCAAGAAGTCATGGGTTCAAGTCCTCCACCCCTAATTGATGTAACCTCAAAAAGAAAAAAACACATGTAATTAAAGAATATGAGAAAATAAAAAATATAACAATAACAATTAAATTAAATAATCTCTTCTTATTGTGTTGACCCAATCCAACACAAAAATGTATTTAATCCAATCCAACCATTTAAATTAGGTAGGGTTGGTTAGGGTTGTTTGAACACCTCTATGTTTTCTTAACCAGTTGTTTTTGTTAATTACTTTTCTTTTTTTGATAAAATATGTTAATTTCATATTTATTATATTTAGCTCAAATAAAAAATTGAAAACATATAAGAAAACAAATCGTATATAAATAAAAAAAAAAATAAATAAATAAAATTGAATCGGAAAATAAGCAAAATATGAATTGAAAGAAAAGCGGAAAAGACGTGCAGGGCTTAGCTTCCCAATTCAACTAAGCCCTAAATTTGGAGGCTTGAAGTTTTGGTAATTCTTTCTAGGGTTAGGGTTTGAGATTGAGCAAGAAACAACAGTCAACAATGGTGAAGAACGAGAAGACGGGGCTGGGGCGTTCTCTGGTGAAGAACCACAACCAGATGATCCAGCAGACTAAGGACAAAGGCCGATTCTACTATTCTCAGCACAAGAAGGTTTTGGAGTCCGTCACCGACGTCAGCGACATTGATGCCGTCATCCAGCAAGCCGGCGAAGCCAATCGCCTCTTCTCCATCCATAACCCTGCTCCCAACATTCTCATCAACATGTAAGTTTAATTGTGTTTTAAGCATAGAATTTGGAAATAGTTTGTTTGGATGAAGTTCTGCTAATGGATTTTGTTGTTGCTTTCTGTTCTGTTCTGTTCGTGCTTAGGGATGGAAGTTCGAGCGCAGGTGAAATTACGCTCGAGGAAAGGAAAGAACAGCAGAAGATTGAGGAGGCCTTGCATGCCAGCAGTCTACGCGTTCCCCGTAGGCCCCCGTGGACTACTTCTATGTCCGCAGAGGAGCTCGACAGTAATGAACAACAGTCTTTCCTAATATGGCGTCAGAGCCTTGCAAGGTTTGCTCCAATCTTAGATGCCCTTTGTATTTGTGTTCATAATTCTTAGTTAGCATTTTTAAGTGATTATGTTTGTTTTAGGCTTGAGGAGAATGAGAATCTTGTTCTTACACCATTTGAGAAGAACCTCGATATATGGAGACAGCTTTGGCGGGTTGTTGAACGATGTGATTTGGTAAGGTTAAGTTCATTCTTTTGATGATGGCTGTCATGTATTGTCATTACAACACTAAGCATTGTTCTTCAACATGATCTGTTTTTAGCATTATTGACTCCATGCAAAAATAAAGGCATACCATATGATCACCAAGGGTTGGATTTATTTAAACTTTTCAGTTATCACTTGGGTGTCTGAAAAATAAAGGCATCCAACACTAAGTATGCTATTGATGATTGAGTTTGAAGTTTTAGTATTACTTTTACATTTTTATATAAATGTTGGAATGCATTTTAGTTGTTTATCTGAATCCGTTATATTATGAAACTTTTTGATAGCTATTTAGTTTCATGTTTTATTAAGTCTAGTGCATCTTTATTTCCCATGTTTTAAAGATTAGATCTAGTGAGTGAACAAATAGCTTTTATATGTTTCTTAAAAAAAAGTTTCTCTAGTATTGTAAGCATTGATCATTAGTTTTTATATAAGCAACCAGTTCTTAAATCTCCTAGTTTAGCAACTTTTTTAGTATCCCTTTGTAGAATTGACATTTACCATCATTGTAATTGTAAGTTCATCCTCCAACCGAAAGGGTTGGTGGCGTATTGTTTCATTGTTTGGTGGTAATCTAGTTCAACACCACGGTCACGTGTTCAAACCCTAAAAATCATTATTCAGCTCTCATTTATTTACCCTTTATGTAGGGTTTGTGGTCCCCCCAATTTGTACTTAAAAAAAGTTCATCCTTCATCTTGGATTCTTGATATCTTTTTCGTTTCTTATCGTGCTGATTTTTTGTTCCTTTTCAGCTTGTGACGGTTGTTGATGCTCGAGACCCTCTATTCTACCGTTGCCCTGACCTGGAAGTGAATTATTTTCCTTTTTGTCTTTTCTTTTCTACTATAGTTTTTCTGTCTTTCTATTCTATTATCTTTCATAGTTTGCAACATGTCTCCTTTGTGTCTTCATGTCCACCACTTTAAGTTTTTCCTTTTGTCCTGGTATTGTTGTTACACTGCAGGAATACGCAAAAGAGGTCGATGAGCACAAAAAAACCATGCTTCTTGTGAACAAGGCAGATCTGCTACCTTACTCTGTCAGGTTCGCGATTACCAGGAATGGTACTCTATGTTTCTTTGCCGTCTCTTACTAAACATACGTTCTATGTCGAACAGGAAGAAATGGGCAGAATATTTCAGTCAGCATCAGATATTATATTTGTTTTGGTCTGCTAAAGCTGCTTCTGCCTCTCTAGAAGGGAAAAAACTTAGCGAAAGCCGGTGGAACACCAATGAACCCGAGGATGATACAGATGATCCTGATACAAAAATTTATGGCAGGGATGAGCTTCTAGCGCGCTTGCAGTATGAGGCAGAAGAGATTGCTGTAAGGACATCAACATCAAGCATTAGCGATGCAAGCAAAAGATTGCCGAGTAGTGTCATGGTGGGATTTGTTGGTTATCCAAATGTGGGAAAGAGCTCAACAATTAATGCTTTAGTAGGCCAAAAACGAGCAGGAGTCACATCTACTCCCGGGAAGACAAAGCACTTTCAAACTCTGATTATTTCCAAGAAGCTTACACTATGTGACTGTCCTGGTTTAGTGTTTCCTTCATTTTCAAGTTCAAGATACGAAATGATTGCATATGGGGTATTGCCTATTGATCGAATGACAGAGCACAGAGAGCCCATTCAGGTTGTTGCCAATCGAGTCCCAAGGCATGCACTTGAAAGTGTGTACAAGATCAGTCTGCCGAAACCTAAGCCTTACGAGCCACAGTCTCGGCCACCTCTAGCATCAGAACTTTTGAAAGCATATTGTGTCTCCCGTGGTTATGTAGCTTCTAGTGGGCTGCCAGATGAAACCCGAGCTTCCCGCCAAATTTTGAAGGATTACGTTGATGGGAAGATTCCACACTATGAATTACCCCCCGGAATTGACAATGATGATGATATTAATGAAGAAGATGCTGAGACTACCAGGCTTTCCGATACACACAATTCGGACTCGAATGACGCTGAGGAATCAACAATTATGGTTGATGAAAACACCTCTGGTCTTGAACATGTGACCGACTATCTTGATTCATTTGACTTAGCCAATGGACTTGCCAAGCCAAGCGTGCCCGCAAAGAAGTTGAAGGAGTCTCATAAACACCACAAGAAGCCACAGAGAAAGAAGGACCGCTCATGGCGGGTCAGCAATCACGACGCCGATGGTATGCCTGCGATGAGAGTCTTCCAGAAGCCAATAAACTCAGCTCCCCTGAAAGTGGTTCCATGAGGTTAGCTGATGTATGCTGATTTCTGTGTCTTAGTAAATTTATAATCATCCGCGTGTAGGAGAAGAAATTAACGAAAATGAAAATGGTGTGTATTTTTTTTTTAAAAAAATTAAGAGCAGCAACTATATTATTTTTATTATTGTTCTTCTATGGCTTGTAAAACTCAGAATTTTGCTTTCAATTTTCTTCTGGCCTTGACTATCATTTTGCTTCACTCGAGAGTGATTCAAAAGGTGTCAAATTTATCTTTTCGAACTCTACTCGGAATATTTTGACAGTAAAATTGTCAATAAATACTCAATTTTGTTACGCCAATGTTTTTAATAAATTATTCTTGATCTTATCATTCTTCAGCAGTTTCTATTATTCTAGGTAAATATTTGCCTTACAATTATTGATGTGTACGTCATTAAGTAGTTGTTTATTATTACATCAAAGGCATGATTCAAAATTTCAAGATTTTTTTTTAAGTGTCCATGACAATATTAGCTACATCCACCGAAATTCACATATATATGTATACCAAGATCAATTGGCTAAATTATAGAAAATACCCAACCAATTGCCTTCAAACAATAAGTACCCTTGTCGTTTTGGATGGAAATCGTTAAAGTTTGATTTCAAAAATGCCCTTAAACTTGAAAGAAATAATAATAAAAAAAAAACTATCAAATCCAGTCTAAATTGTTATTATAATGAATTTTGAAACATAAATGAATATTTTGAGGTAAAGTTTAATTCAAATATTTAAAAACTTATAATTGTTTTTATCGATTTTAGTTTGAATATATTTAAATAATTGATTACTCATTTGTAATTTCAAACTAAATAATTGACAATGAGTAGGCGATTTTCATCCAAATTTAACATAATTGTTAGATAAAAATATATTAAGCTTTTGTTTAAGAGTGTCAATATTGAACCTTTAAAAAACTTTAAAAGTTATTATTAACTAAAAGATATATTATTAACTTTTGAATAATAATGTGACAAAAAGAAGTTCCAAAATTCAAAATAATAATCATGATCAATATTCTTAACTTTATTTCAAAAAGTTGTTGTTGGGAGGAATTTTGAAGCTTAATCGTGTTAAAATAATTTTGTTGCCCATATGTTTGAAAACTAAATCGAGTGACAATGAGAGAGTAAATCATCTATTTTACAAACAACATGTACTTGATTGAATTTAATGAATTACCTAATATTAGAATAGTATGAGATTTCATTTCAAAATTAATGTACAATGAGGGAATTTAATGAATTTCCGATATAATGTTAGAATAGTATGAGATTTTATTCAAAAATTAATGCACAATGAGGGAATAACTTATTAATGATCTTATAATGTTTGGAGGTATTGCCATATTTTTAATGTGAGATTTTTAACACAATTCAAATATAAATAATTAATATTTACATACAAATAATTCACAAGTTAGAAATACAAAACTAAAATTTGCCTTTTACGAGTACAATTAAATATCTATAGTATTATTGAACAAATTTTTCAATACTTTCCATATTATTTTATGTTTTTTTAAGCCTTGGGGTACTTTTGAAACATTTTTCAAGTTTAGGGGTATTTTTGAAACCAAACTTTAACGATTTTCATCTAAATTTAACGGCAAGGATATTTTTGAAACTTTTATTAAAGTTTAAGGGCATTTTTGACACAACCTCCACAATATAGAGACATTTTTTTATAATTTAGCCTATTTATATTTTCATTCTTTCGTATGTTAGTTATGATGAGTGATCAACATTATATATGATACACGTATGAAAAAACATCCCAAAGCAAATAATCCCCTTGCATTACTTGTACGCCGGCAACGAAACCATGCTTTTTCGGAACGATTATATTTTTTTTTAGTACATATCGAAGGAAGAAAGACAAATACCAATTCTCGGAACATCTATCTTGAACGTTGGGAAAATATAGAAAAATTATGTGCTGCAAGCAATAGAAATAAACAACATCGATGGCATCAATGCCCAAAAAAGCAAAATTGAAATTACACCATCGATGGCATCAATGTACAATTAGATTTTTGAACTATCCATTTAGTAACTATATTATTTGATATATACTTCTGGTAAGATTTTGAACTAATTGATGATTCTCACATATGAAGTGTACCCGTTGATGGTTGATTTATTCAGCAAATTTATATTGGCATTGCCCTACAGATTTCCAATATACTTTTGAAACCCATTTTAGTATCTGAATAGGGTTTTGAATACTAAGAAAAGCAAATCAACAATACATATTTTATAGAACCAAAGGGCTGTTTGTTTGGCATATTTATTATTTAGACAAGATTTAGTTTTAAGAGTTATATTGATGAGTTAAAAATTTCAATTGTAGTTAAATCAAAACCTTGTTTTAAAAGTAAAAATGAAGATGAGTTAGTAAAAATTCGTTTGGATGTTAGTTTTCAAGGAGTTGATAAATCTTAAAACTAAATTCCACCTAAATATGCCAAAATAACAGCCCCAAACGAATTTGTCAACTCATCTGCCATTAGCTGTTTAAAGTTCCAACAACAAGGCCAACTTTGTAGCAACCCTTGATCAAAATTTAATACAAAAATTGGAAGCTCACTCGTAGAAAATGGAGTTGAGCAAAATCCACGAACTAAAAAAGAAAAAAGGAACGAAGAAACATCATGTGTAATCGATTTAGAATGAGGGAAAAAAGGTACTCTTTTTTTTAATCTTTACACAATTATAATGTACAAAGCAGGAAAGCAAAGATTACAGAAAACAACCAACTTGTATGTGATACACAACAGGACACCCACAAAGCTGCTAAGAAATTACATCTCACCGCAGAGGAAAGAAATATAATAACATTGGACCATAACATGGGACTCTAAAGAATATACCTAATGAAAAAGAACGGAGCGGAACGGAACGGGATACTGCTAACTCTCCACCTGCCTGTGGCTCCTCAATATACAAGGGAGGGTCAAAACTCGCCGCACAAGAGAAAGAGAAACTAAATCTAACTCACCACTAGAACTCGGTTCTTGAGTTTCTTGCAAGGCCTATCATTTGTGTTTATAAATCAGAACTTCATCTGGCTATTTTGTGTTGAAGATCTAATTGAATATTTCTGTATCCAAGGCATAAGGCTATATACAGAAAGCCATCAGAAGGACCAGAACTACACCCAAGCAAGAGGACCCCGTTCATTGGCAACTTGTGGGCGACCTCTTGTGGGTGTCGGTGGCCGATTCGCATTCAACTCCTGCAATATCGAAAAAGAAAAAGCATTCAGCTCCTTCTCTCAAGAAAACCAGTAGAGTTATAATGCGGACGACAACAACTGACATTAAAGTAAGAGCCAATAGAAAAATAAAGGTACCTGCATCCATGTATCATCCATGTGGCGTTCCGGATCTGGTGACAAAATTGCTGGTGGTATGGGATGAATGAGTTTTGGAACAACCACAAGATCTCTACCCAAGACTAAGATCGCTCCAGCATTATTTGCAGTTCCTGTACCGAAGGGCGTGTCTTAGGGATACAATAAGTAGGACGTGTAAGCGGCATAATAATTGAGGCACACATACCACAATAATTGGTAGCCGAGAAAAGTGTAATTAGATGTCCCTGAGCAAAACGTTCAAACCCATCCATTACGCATTCATGAGCACGTACTACCAACTGAAGATCGTTATTGTTGCAGAACTCCATGACCCGATCAGGCTGCAGCCAAACAAGACACTCATAATATTAATTGAGCTTCATGAAAACATCCAGAATTCTACATATGAGGAAAGGACGTCACCAAACTTTGATATCCAAACTGTGCACACCAAGTTTGAGACAAAACGAACCTCAATAAGAAGCCTTCGCATAGCACGTTAGAAAAATAATTAAAAAGTGCTTAAATAACAAGTCTTTGCATTCGGTGGTGATAGGTAAAAAACAGAGATCTCACAGACTCCTTAATTTAGCAAATCCATTTTATAAAATAACTGATAGTCATTTTTCATAACTTAATCTATCATTACTTAATGTACTCTACACAAGAAGACACCCTTCACTAATCGAAGAGCAAGTTCCATGCCTTATTCCTTAGTTAGCTCATAGCTGAACTCTAACTTTTATATTACCAAGATATCCTCAACCCACCACATAATCTAATTAACTTACTAGCTATCTGCAATGAAATATTTAATCTTACAAGGATATTTTTAATTTAGCATCTATTTAGTTACCAAAATTATGCAATACCTTATGTGTAGTAAGGAAAACCAGATAAATTGGACAAAATTGGGTGATTCCATCCCAATAACAAAAAATGGGTTGGGGAATCAAATATTCATATGAGAAGGTTTCTAGTTCAAATAAAGTTCTCCCTAATATTTTCCCATATTCTACTTATCCATTTTTTTTCTTAAAATAAACATCACCACACCCCCAGACCTAACAAAGAAGAACCAGTTAGAACTCCCTTTGTTCAAATCCCAAATCAAAAGTTGTTTCTTTTAAACCTCAAAAGTTATTAATTGGTGTTTGGCATTTCTTTTAGTTACAGATTTGATAAGAAATATAAAACTTGTAACTTAATATGCTTCCGTTTTACTTTTGGTCTCCATTGCTAGAGCTCAAGGATGTTCCACTTTCTTTCTTTGAAAAATGAGAAGGTATAACCATTTCATCTGCTTTATTTTCTTGTCTCTTTTTGTTCTCAGCAGCCTTCGTGCTTTGCTTTTATCATTCTAAATGAAAATCCCATCTTTAATCCTTTAAAATTAAAATAATAAAATACCTCCTAAGTGAGTGAGTTTGACAGTGGGTACAGAGTGATAAACCGACTAAAAAAAAAAGATACTTTTATGACATCGCTCTCTCATATTTCCCTTTGACAGTTGCTCCAGGCCTACAAATGTCCTTTCAGCTCAGTCTTGTGTCTCTCTTCCTTTCCACCGTCCCTTAATCCTTGTTCAACTCCGATCGGGAGTTATTTTACATGATACTTTCTTCTCTTTTTTACCTGATTTGGAGGAGAAGGCATTTCAATCTCTGATTCTGATTTCTATTAGGGAGCTTATTCAGGCAGCTCTCTTTTTTGCAACTTTGAAAACTTTTCAGCTAATAATTTTTTGGTTAAAATACCATTTTGGTCCCTAGACTATCCACATTGTTTCATTTTGGTCCCTCAAGTTTCAAAAGTCCAAATTTAGTCGTCAAACTTTGAAAAAAGCTTGAATATAGTCCCTGTCGTTTATCTACGTTAACTTTCTGTTAATTTGGACTGAAATTTATTAAAAAAATGTTTTTTCTGTCACCATCTGCCATGGTTTTTTCTCTCTTCAACCCCAACCTTAATCTCATCTCATTATCGAAGTTGGAGAATTTGATAGATTGAAGCCTAATCGATTTAGGAACGGGTATCGACAAGCAAATGAAGGCAATCAAAGTTGCAAAACTCATCCATTTTAGTCTGTTTATATAGATGTTGCAGAGACGAGGGATATTTTTGCTAGGCTTAAAAGGCTCGATGAAAATGGAATAGAACCCAATTCCTCGAAATCCATTTCAATGGAGAAACAAATCAGATATTGCCATTTTTAAAATGCACAAATTAGAGGGATGGATTTAACAATGGCGGATCGATCTGCGGTGGATGAGAAATTTCGCAATAATAGTAGTTTTTCCAAATCTGGCAAATTAATCAAAATTGAGAAAGAGATTCAAAAAGGGGGATTTTATTTTCAAAGAAGAATATGAGGAATTTGCATTTTTTTTCTAATCCCCAAATTTCCCCTTCATTTTTTTACTTCATCGCTATTAGATTTATTTATGATCTAATCACCACATATAAACTGAGTTTTTTTTTTACCTATATCCTCAACTCAATTCGTCAAAAATAAATTAAAAATAAATTGTATGTGTCCAATCTTTAGTCGTTTGTGTTTTTTCCGCTCCAATTTCATGTCGTGTTAAAGAGGTCCAGTGAGGGAATAGTTTGAGATTTCGATGTTCTTGATTTGTTCATCAATGGAGAATGTGTGTGTTTTTTTTCGTTCATCAATGATAAATGCGTGCCGTCAAGTGCTTGAAAAATGTCGTCGGAGTCTACTGCGATTTCTTGTGGCCATGAGATTGAGATTCAAAATTCGGATGGATGAGTTCGTGGTTGAAGAGAGAGAAAACTGGCCGATGGTGAGAAGTTGAGGTGAAAGAATTTTTTTTTTTGTTTAAATCAATTTCAGCCAAATTTAACAGAAAGTTAACTAAGATAAGCGGTAGGGACCAAATGCAAGCTTTTTTCAAAGTTGGAGGACTAAATTTGGACTTTTGAAACTTGAAGGACCAAAATGGAATAAAGTGGATAGTCTAGGGACCAAAATGGTATTTTAACCTAATTTTTTATTTTCCTGAAATCGAAAAAATCGGAGCTTCGCTCAAGATACCCAGCGGCACTCATGCCCGTCCTGGACCCGGACTTTTCAGCTTGCAATTGATGAAAGCTTAGATGTTTATTCATCTCTTTGGGGACATACAAAAAATTGAAAGCTTAGGTGGTGTTTATTCGAAGTCCCTTGTTCCAGGGAAAAGAAATAAAGAGCCTGAGGTATTGTCAACGCCAAAGAAAGAAACTTTCTCCGGTTTGAAGTTGTAGAAGAAAAATGGTAAAATCAACAATTTAACGCTTTTTTTTTTGACATCTTTGAGTGTCCTGTACACTTCAACTATTCTCACAGGACAACCGTCTAACCCTTTAGATACTTTACATCTTGAATTGAACTCTTAGCCACTAACCACTTTATTATTTGTAAGAACTTTATTTGACCATTAAGCCAATCCACAATGCTGGTAAAATCAACAATTAACAAGGATGTTTTGCTAATGCATCCGATCTCTATTGGGGAGAAGTAATCTATTCCTTTTTGGGTTGTGTGATGATCAAAAGTCTTTATTCTTTCGGCATCATTAGCTCCAAGTGTTTCTTCAACCTTTGATAGTATCATGAAAATAATTGTTTTCATTGATTGTATTTTCATAAAAATAAACACTCTTTCAATGTTTATAGTCTTTCTTCTCTAATTTCCAATTGAAAAGCTTTATTTGTTACCCATTCAGAAAAATAAATAGGAAAAAAAAAGAGAAATCACTACTTACCCCAAAAGTAACTAAACCAGGACCTCTAGCATTCGGTCGTAATCCTTCGACGCTGTCGTTTTCTGTGGGGTCAGACCTAAAGAAAATACAAATATGAATACAAAATACTCCGTTATATATGGCTTTCATGAAAAAGTAAGAGGAGACCATAAAGGATGTGCACTGACCACAACAAATCCATTAGCACTACAGAGCCTGCTTCCATAGTTATAGGGCGCTGAAGGCTCTCAATCTGCTCCACATGGTTAATCGACCGACCAATACCACCATGCATGCAAATAACTTTTTTTTCAATCAAGGCTGCCAAAGGAAGCCAGTTAAACAAACGATTTATCCGTTGCCATGTCCAAATTCCATCTCTTTCACCCTGATCATTGAGTTGTAAAGATAAGTTGTAATCAACTAACACAAAATACAGCCATTAGATACAACTATGTTATACCATTCGTTCAATGCACTCAATCCGAAAGCCAAAAAGAGCATTAATATCTGCTGCTTCATGGTTCCCACGAATCAAATGCACGTTATTTGGATACTCAACCTGCAAAATTTATAAGAAAAGTACATTGTCCCATTACAACTTGAAGTAACGTGCTAATGACAGTTAAATTATGATACACACAAAAACACTATGCCAAAAAGCACCTTCAAAGCTAGCAGAAGAGTGATCGTTTCAAGGCTGTGTTGGCCTCGATCAACATAATCTCCCAAGAACAGGTAATCAATGTACCTAAAAAAAATGATGCAAGATTAGCATGTAGGATAATCATAACAAAGACTTCGGATTCATACTACAAAATTTAAAGCAATATAGGACTTTTTCTCTCTCTAAAACTCTCAAATAAAAAATTCTGACCCTATTTCTTCTCCTCTGTTCCTCTGGCACCACCGCCAACAATGGTGCCAGAGGTTCCCCTCTGACCCTCCCCATCTTGAAGAAGTGTTCCCCCTCTCCTTCCCCATCCAAGAAGCCGGGTATTTACCTCCCCATTGAACAAGTATCATTTGTGAGTTCTCTACAAGACTTCTTCATCGACAAGAGCTTATTCCCCACAGTTAATTAACTCAACTTTCGATTTTCAGAGTTTCTTTTGCAATGCACCACACGGGCAAAAGACCGAGCGAACTTGTTACGTTTTGGATTTCTCCGGTGTTTTTTGCGCTTGGCTTTGACAACAAGCGTGCTGATTTTTTTCAGGTTACTCCAGCATCGAGTGGTTTTCGATAGCTGCATCAAGAGATATGGTTGTGCAAGCTTCCTATGATCTCGTTCGTGATTTTAACATGAAGAACCCTTACGTTCGAGAGCTCTTCTCAATGTTTTCTCACCGGCCGCTTTCTCCGAAATGCTTCCACGCAAACTCATTGCGAGTTTTTCTCCAATAGTATCTGTGGCCTGAAAAGTGAAAACCATGCAAAGCCTCTTCACACAGTGCAAGTCATGGTTTCTTTTTAGTCGTGTTTTTCTTCCTCACAGTTTCATCCTTGCTACACAATATTCACGTCATCGTGCTAGTGTTGACTGATGAGCTCGAGCTCGTTGAATCACGTGCGCGAGATCCGTGAGATAATTCACATGACTTGAAGCTTCCTATCTCGATATGCTTTGGTTTCTTCCTTCTTCACCCGATCATCTTCTGAAATTAGAAGGATAACTTTTCGGATCATCCTGGACATATAAGCTTCACCATTTTTCACATTGTATTAACTTGTATTTTTTCTACGACTTCCCTCTAATTTGGCCATTGTTACTCTGTTTCTATGACTTGATAGGGGTATGAACTCGAGACCTCCTATTCTGATACTATGTTGGTATTTGCAACCAAACACCTTGTATTTGTAACTGTTTCAAATGTAACTGAATGACCTAATTAACCACTAATTATCCACAGTACTGCAGCACAAATACAACCTGCACACGAAGAAAGCGACCTTCTCATGTAGCACAAGGCAATCTGCTGCCTTTAATCAATATCCCTAAGCTCTCTCACATTTCTCTTTCTTCTAACATAAACCAGGGGCCTATTAATGGCATGTGTGTAAAAAATGAATATTGAAAGCTTCCAAGAGGTGTTTGTGAACCAAAGGACATAATAATAGAGAGTAAAAATATGCCAAAAACTTACGCAATGTCTCCTGCAGTAGAAGGTGCACCATACTCATCAAAAAGGCGCATGAGATCCCCAAACTGACCATGTAGATCACCAAATATCTTGATTGGAGCCTTGAGCTCTAGAACACTTGGTTCAGATGAAAATATCTTTTCAGCACTCTCACAAAGGTCAGCTATTTCATTAGAATCTAAGAAGAATTGTCGGCGAACAGGAGGCTTCCATCCACGAGGTTTTAAGAGATGGGCTATGACCTTAAAACAATTTGGGGAAAGGGGTAAAAACCACATAAGAAAGAATGGAAAAACTTTAAATTGGAAACAAGTAACATTTTTCTATCAACATTGAGCAGTATGAACATTAGAAATGGTTGAACCAGTAAAGAGAAAATAAGTCAAGATCATATAATGCAAACAACACTTGTTCCAACGATGAAACAATCTATAAACAGATACATCCATCCAACAGGATGGCTATTCAACTTATTATCACTCTTGTTCCAATGCTCTTTTGCTATTTTCACTTTTGGTTTGTTGTACTTTTAAGCACTAGTCTATTTTCATTATTTCAGTGAAAAGTTTTGTTTCCTTTTAATATATATACATATATATAACACACTCTGATAGTTAATACCTTTTTAGAAATGCTGTTAATGGACTTCTGTCGATCCAGGAGCTTCCTTGCTGCAGTTGTGCTCTCTGGGGTACCATAGCTCACACGTCGACCTTCATTTTCAAACTGATCAATTGAAAGCTGCCTAACCATACCACCTAAGGCCCCACTAGTTTCAGCAGCTACAAGCACCTGAAACAAATAGGACAAAATATCAGCCATCCACTTTGATCAAATCGAGGGTTAGTTATGTAGTAATTGAGATCACAATCTAAAGGGTAACCAAAATCAAAGACTGACAGCTCTATGATGCAATCGAACTCCAGATGGAACATCTGACCCGGGCTTTATCAAGCTAGATATTTGTGCCCCACTAGAAGTAGCCTCTGCTCCTCGATCTCTATCAGGCAGTTCAGCTTCCTCACTGTCTTGTTCTCGTCGGGCCTTGGCTGCAGCCATTGTTGCACTTATAGCCTCAGCTTCTGCAGCTGATGCTTCAACCAAATACTCGACACCTTTGTTCATTTTCCTGAAGAGCAACCAGATTCATTGGTCAAGCATGTGGCAAGCAACAACTGAGTATTAAAACAAAAATCAGACCAGGAAACTTTTGCTTTACCGATGGCCCTGAAGCGTAGAATTTTCTGTGCTTATATCTGTATACATGTCAGCATTTATAGATGGTCTACTCCTTTCATCGCAAAATCTATATTTTCCTGCCAGACGCCCGGACTGAAGGCCAGATGCTGCAGCATGTGAAGCTGCACTTGTCGTTTCAGCAGCTGCTAGATCTTCAGCAACAAGAAGGTCATCAAGCAACAGCCCTAGACAATAATAGAACATGTCATTATACTGCAATTTCATGAAACAAAAGAAGAGACGAATAGAAAAATAGCATGATCCAAAATTTGAAATCAGCAGCCAATAAAGCTTCCATTACAAATTTGATTAGGCAACAATGTAGACAACTAAAAGGTAAGGGGGTAAAGCAAAATTAGTAATTATAATGTAAGCCTTAATGAGAGAACTAGTCATTATATCTTATTTATTAGACTAACAAACATATATAGGGTTACAAGGAAAACCTTACTAGAGAATGTACAATTACCAAAAAGGACAAACAAAATAATACACTCAAATACATATTAATATACTATAATAATAAGCATGATTTAACTTTTAATCTGTCAACAATGCTATAACAGATTGAGCTAGTAACCAAAGGGCCAAAGGCAAACAATGCATTAAACAAGCATGATCATGACACATGAAACCTAAATTCAACATACTTGCACTATCTGGATATTGCTTCAATCAATCCATAACATATAAAAACTTGCACTTTCCATTATAAAATCACAGGACTTTGTTTACACTAGAACTACCTATGAAGTTCTAAATTAAGTGTACACATAACACGATAACAGCATGAAGATGCTCCCTCAAAATAAGTGTAAGCAATAAAGTGTCTTTATTTTAATAAATACACTGCTCTAACAGACTAAATAAAGTAGAAATGAAAGCAGTATAATTGAAAAAAATTATCGCTAATCACCCAGTATCCATTTTTTATATAAGATACAAAAGAATCTGTTGATGAAAGAAGGATCATATAAAAGGGAGATGAGCTATTCTAGCAAAAGCCAAAGGGTTACAAAAAGCTTTAGAGAAAAAACCATACCCTGCTAAAAAAATATAGAAACAATAAACAACATAAGGTAACATAAGTTGTAGTAGAAGAAATGAAGTTATCTCTTGCTGCAGTAAATCATCACAGAAAAAAAACAATAGAAATGGGCATCTCAAAGCCAGAAAATGTGAGTGCTTTCATCACTTACCAGCCCGCAAACCACCATAAATAAAGATTAAATCACCCAAAGAAGCAGTTGCATGCCTACAGCGCCTTGTTAACTCAACTGCAGCATCCCCGCCTGCAGCATCCGCACTGTATCTTCCTGTTCTGGGACTTGTTACAACTGATTTTGTATCACACCAGATGCCTGCCGCGGTATCCAACACTAAAAGCAGTAGACACACAGTAAATTTTTTATAGTTTAGCTTGAGAAAATTCTGGACAAATTAAAGTGTAACGATTTAAAACACATAAAAGCCAAGAAGTAAACTATAGAAAACCCAAACAGTTTAAATTTTGGAAAAAGTAAACTATAGACACAGTAGTTTAGCTTTGCATTAATCTATGCTTTAAATGCCAATACTTCTGAACCCAAATTTTGGGATTACAATACTTAGGTATTTGTAGTTATCCTTTAGGATGTCTCCCGGTGTCTGGCCTAGGGACAGACGTGGTTACCCCGGGTATAGTACAACGAAGCTCTGACTCTCCGGTTTCCAAAAAAATATAAAAATTATCCTTTGGGAGTAATTTTACTAGATTTGAGCCCTAAAATTTTCTATAGGTTTTTTTTATTATTTTTGTTGGATAGGAAACAAAAACTTATCATTGATAAATGAAAAAGTTACAATACAGCCTATCAAAGATTACAATAAGCTTCTCTAGTGAGATTTGTGATTTTTTTTTTGTTCTTTTTGATCCTCCTACATTTGGTTGCTAAGGAAACACATAAGATATTAAATCCTAGGTAGATGGTCACCATGAACATATTTCACTTTAATGACCACTAGGCCAACCCTTATCTCTGCCTCTTTCTTTGCAATTCCCTTTCTAAGCACCATCATTGCAGTGCATGCATTTTTATGAATGCATATTCATGTGGGAAGAAGTCGAAGTGGTGGATTGAAAACTTCAACAACATTTTTTTGATATAACCATGGGTGTTCAATCCTTCTTAACTCTTAAGAATTTCAACATATTCCACAAGCATTGCCTGACTTCACAATAATTGGTTTCAAGATCTAAACATATATTTTGTTCCTTTCATCACTGGACGGCCCAGAATAGTTACTCAAAAGAAAATAACTTGTCCAATAGAACATAACAGTATGAGTGGGGAAATTAGCACAACTAAATCACTAAAATCAAGAACCTGCAACACTTGATGAATCTTCCACCATGCGCCCCCCACCAAGTGCCCCTCCAGACACATGGAGTCGTGCATTTACAAAGACCTGGAAGAATTATAAACACATGTCCAGATTTTCCATAGTGCACAGTTACAAAAAGACAAAAGTAAAAATAAAACCCCAAAAAATGACAATAAGTCTTACAGCAGCATGTTGATATCTTGCGGATGGTGAGACACCAGGAGCAATTGCCCATTCCCAACGGCCATCTCTGTGTTTAGCTAGCCCATAGGCACTTGCCAATGGCTAAACAAAATAAGAAAATGGCTAAAGTAACAAAGTAGAATACAAAATATATAGATATATATGTATACATATATGCACAAAAAGAGGCATACTCCAATATTGTAGTTATAAACATGGAACATTCATGACAGCATAAAACCTAAGAATACAATAGTAAACAATCGAAATACTTCAATTTTTTTATAAAACAACAAGACAAAAAAACTTCATTGGTTCAATGAGTGTTATAGATAGCCATTTTATAAGAGATGACAGGGAAAATATAAGTCCTAACTCTTTGGAAGTTGAACATCCAACTTATGATCCTAGGGGGTTGGGTGTCAAAGTGAGTTATCTCTTGATTTAGCTACAGATCTGGGAGATGAAACTTGTATACCAAGGATATCTCTATCAGATATGGTCAGAAGGAAGAGAGGGAGAGAAAATTACCATTCCTCTTGTCGACGCCACTCCAGTGGGAGAAAGAGAGAAATATCGAGGTTGCTAGAGATTGGGGTCTGACACTCGAGGATGAAAGGTGTAATCGATGGGAAAGGATGCTTCATGTCAGCGAGCCGGCACACAACTCCTACACGTGAAGCCAAAAATTGCATTTGAACGCCGTCTACACAAATTTCGAGGAGTAGCTACATGTTGAAGCCCATCCAAAAACTCACCCACAGAGAAGAACCTGATGACACGCGACTCATCACTCAACCAATACTCCCGACATCCAAGAGGATCAGTCGCCTGATTCGTACATCAGGGAAGCTAGAAAACAATGATCTGCAACCCATCACATGATCAAAATAGCTCGATAGCCAAAGCTTTTCTGAGGAGTAGTCACGCAACTCGTTCGTCGAGGAACCTTGTGTTAGAGTTATATTAGTATTTATTATTATTCTGTATTTATTGTGTTAGGCCTGTTAGACCCATTTCGTAGTTAAGGTTAACTGCTTTGACCTGTATATATAAACATAGCCACATAAATAAAAACATACTTTTGAGACTCAATCATGTTTACATGGTCAGAGCCATTAGGGCTTTTCAAAATTCAAAATTAGAGTTTTTATTTCGAGATCTTCAGAAAATTTGTGTCATAAATTCGTCGCTGTTGTCAGGAACCATTGCCGCCACTGTCTGTCGGAGTTTTTGGACACAACCTATATTTTCCTAAATCCCATCTCTCATTCTACAACATACTAAAAAATCGCAGCCAACAAATGAGGGAGGAGACCACGGTGTCGCTTGAAAGTCCGGCAAAGTGAGACTTGCGAAAACGCGTGCAGCCTCTGATCGAGGTGATTTTGGTCAGGTTTTGTTCGCAACGACGAGCTTGACAGGGTGTATTTTTTTTTTGGTTTCGACTCTCGTTGGCCTCGAATCTGACGGTTTTGTTTGTTGCTACTGCGGTATCCGTCTGCTGCCCGTAGCGGCGCGTGACGGAGCGTCCAGCCTCTGATCAAAGTGATTTTTTGTGGGCATTGCTCGCGACTACATGCTTTACGAGTCCGTGGAGATGGTTTTTAAGTTTCGGCCTTTGTTTGTCTCAGATTTGACAATTGTGACTGGTGTTTAAAAGGCGTGCCAAGCGCGATTAGGCATAAGGCGAGGCATGTCGCAAGCTTAATAAGTTGCACCTTTTGGCGCCTTACATGAAGTTGCGTACTAAGTCATTTGAAGTGCGAGATAACTGATACATGACATTTCAATACCTGAAATAATTTAATTCTTCAACTTACAAAGACAACATTCTCTGAAATGAAATGTTAATAGTTGAATCTTATGTATGTTCAGTATATATACTTAGTTAAACTTTATTTCTTTCTATGAAATGAAGGTTAATAGTTAAATGTTTATTTTATATATTATTCTTGGTTAAAACTTCATTTATGTCCATGAAAGTGTTTTTATTGTGTATACACACACATATATAATTTTTTTTTGTGTTTTCTTATAAAGTGCACTTTAAGTAAAAATCTCACGCCTTTTGGTGCGCCTTGCGCCTCAGACCCTAGAGGGTCGTTGCACCTTGTTTCTTTTTTTTTTTTTTTTTTGAAATCGGGAAATCGGAGCTTCGCTCTACTATACCCAGAGAAACTATGCCCATCCATAAGCAAGGCACCGGAAGACATCGAAGGAATGGAGACACGGGAGGTGTCTACAAATTAATGTCACAAGTAAGTCTCAAACCTGAGACCTAGAGGGGAGCACACCTTCAAAGCCCAAGCCTTCGACCATTGCGCCACCCCTTGGGGACGGGTCATTGTGCCTTAGTGCGCTTGGACTTTTTTAAAACACTGGTTGTGACGATCCCGGGTACTTTCGTTTTGTTTTTTCTACTACTTCCAGTTCTATTTTTTTAAGAATAGTTGCTGATTTTAGTTTAGTCGATTATATATGATTGATAATAAGCAAACGAGTGTAATTTCTTACTCAATGGAAACTACAAAACGTAAATTAAGTGGTTCCAGTTACTATGATTGGAATCGAACTATTCAATATTATGATACGATCCCGAGAGCGTTGAAGGTTTATTTCCGGCGCAACAGGAAGTGATTATTAGTTGGAATATTATTTATGT
>JBBMEF010000008.1:4411186-4428187 GCA_037832685.1 Sicyos baderoa | reverse complement strand
TCGCCTTTCTATCGCCTCTCGCCTTAAGGCGATTATCGACATTGTCGCCTTGCGTTGCGCCTTGCGCATTGAAAACACTGGAAGAGAGATAGAGAGAATCAAGGAAAAGTTTATTATATACCTTTTTTATAAGAAACAATTCCATTGACCTTCTTTGTAAGGAACCAGGATTGAGAACTATGAAAGAAAGAGCAGAGCATACAAAAAACAAGCCCAACCAGAAGGAAGTGTATCATACACCATGTGCCATAAACAATTATAGGCAAAAATGTGTATATGTATAAATGAGAAACAAAGAAGTTTTTATAACTCCTTTAGATTGGCTATCTTTCCCCTCTTTGTAAATTTAATACATCAATGAAATTGTTTCTTATTAAAGGGAGAGGAAAGAGATGATCTTCAAAACGACTTTCATGGCCTATGGTCCTCCCACGCCACGAGCTCACTTCTACATGCATCTCTTCTTGTTCATCCTTTCAAAGATTAAAGGAAGTTGCTTTGTAGCTGGCATTGTTTCATTAAATGCCCCATCTTTATGTAACTATTTCACTCATCAATGAAATGTTATTGTTTTTTATCAAAAAAAAAAAAAAGGAAGTTGCTTTGGGAGTATTTTGTACAAGCTTTTTGCTGGTCCATTTGGGGGGAAAGGAACAATCGTATATTTCAAGAAATAGCCACAAACTACTCGGGGTTTATCAACAAACTAACTCTTATGGTGGTAACTTGGTGCAAGCTATCTCCAGTGTTTTATGATTATAGCTATGACATTCTTATTAACAATTGGAGATCTATTTTGTAATTGGTTTATTGCCCCCCTCTTGTAATTTCATACATATAAAGAGAGAGGAAAAGAGAGAAACATAGAGAATCGGAAAGCTTACATGCAAGGAGGTGGACCCTCGCCTTCGGGTTCTAACTTGCGCCATTCATAGGGCTTGGCTGCTGTGTCCAACGCCCATACATCAGTTAGCGCCCGTTTTCCTGAAAAGTGCAATCAATAGTTATGCAGGATCCATCTAAAATAAAATAATAACTAAATGGTTTTAGAGTTATTGCATTGATGGTGGCTATGACATATATAAGAAGAAGAATTTTGGATGGTTCACAAAGTGAAAGAAATCAGATCGTTGAAGAAACATTTGATGAAACATTATAAAGTTTTAAAATACCTTCGACAATTATCTTCAATTAATGTAGGCAATGGCAAGAATGCCTTCTTTTGGAGTGATCCATTCATGGATGGAAAATCAGCCTTTAACCCTAAGATTTACTAAGATTTTTTTTTAAGTTGTGAGAAGAAAGATTTGTTTGTTGATTTTGTAAGCTTAGCAGGAAGATTCTAAATCATGAAAAAATTTCATAATTTATCAGAATAAATCTCATAGATAGAGATGTCCATTTTCCCCCGTGGGGAACAGGGCCGAGGATGGGGAAGAAAAAAAACCCGTTGGCTAAACGGGGCCAGGGACAGGGATTGCATTCCCCGTCCCCGATTCCCCAATCCCCGCCCCGTTTATTTTATTTTATTTATTATTAACATTTTTTCTTAATTCAACCCCTTTAGTTTAATATATATATATATATATATATATATATATATATATATATTTGTGGGTGATATTATGTATGCATATGAATATTTTCTTTCATAATTAAGATTATAGTTGAAACTTATAGATATTTTCTAAAAAAATCTACTTTTTTGAATTTTTGTCACAAAAATATATAAAAAATGAAAAGGAAAAAAAAATTGAAAAATAATCCTTGCGGGGAACCCGAACCCCGCCGGTGCCCCGCGAGGAATCCCCGCCCCGATCCCCGATAAAAGAAACGGGGATTTTCCGGGGATGGGGATTGAATTTTATGGCGGGAAGGGACGGGGACGGGGAAGTCATTTCCCGGCCCCGCCCCACCCCTTGGACATCTCTACTCATAGATATTGTTGGGATGCAAACAAAGTATCTCACATTGGTTAGATGAGGAAAAGATTATGGATATATAAGTGATGACAACTATCTTCGTTGGTACGAGGCCTATTGGGTGAAACCCAAATCAAAGCCATGAGTGTATGCCCGAAGTAGACAATTCATATCAATGTGAAGATTCGTGCAGGGTTGT
Source organism: Sicyos baderoa (assembly GCA_037832685.1). NCBI lineage: Eukaryota > Viridiplantae > Streptophyta > Magnoliopsida > Cucurbitales > Cucurbitaceae > Sicyos > Sicyos baderoa. The sequence goes on along the minus strand of JBBMEF010000008.1, from coordinate 4,426,066 downwards.
CATCTTTATCAATTGGTATCAAAGTCATGCCCGAAACATAACCATGTCGGTAAATAGTTATGTGTGTAGGACAAAGACATTTGGAGCCTGGAGACAAAAATTTATGATAGTTTTACCAGATTTGTTGTTCGGTTTGAATGTGTGCTAGACAAATTGACTAGCGGTGTACTCTCAAGAAAAGAGGAGTTAGTTGGACATAATAGTCGATGCGAAAATTCGTGCAATCAGGCCAACGGTGTACTCTAGGGAGAAGATGAGTTGATCTAAATGTCATCTAGACGGATTGGCAAAATAGACGTTGTAGAAATCCTTTAATAGTGCTTGAAGCACACCATTGTCTTGCATCATTCCGATGTGGGACAATTCACTTCTAATATTTTTCCAAATCTCATAGATGTCGTAAGTGAAGTTTCTGAGATTTTACAATGGACTTGAGGAGATTCTAATTACAAGATAGAAAGATAAAAAAACGGTTCTTGCCTCAAAAGATGATGTAGGAATAGTTTTCATAAAAACCCTTTTAAAGAATATGTTGATTCTCCACCCATATCCAAGTATCATATCATGTATTCACAATGTGGAAGGCATCCGACAAAAGTGAATATCTTGAATGACTAGTTCTCATGGAAGATCTGAATGACTAAAAGAATTCAGAGAAGATGACCCTACTTGGTAATCACCCCGAGTTATTGTATTTTGTATTCCACAGCAGGGAGGGATCTTGCACATTTGCTCAGAAAGGAGTCAGCACATTTTTTAAGGCGAACAGGTAAATTGAGAGGAAAGACTACAACAAATCAAACGTAATGCAGCATTTTGGTATGTACTTTAAGAGTATTCCATCTAAAACATTTTTTCTTATTAAAAAAAAAGAGAAAAAAGAACCTACTAAATGTACTATCTTCGCATCCTATTTAAGAGCCAAAGCCAAACATTATGGCACTTGGTATCCCTTCTAACAGCTCATTGATACATAACTAAAAAATTCTCTTTTTTATAAAATAACGAACTTTCATTGAGATAAAAATGAAAGAAGACACAGAAACTCAAAAATCCTCTTAATTGACCTCTAACTCTCCCACAGTCCTTTACAAAGGTTAACCAACATGGAAATATAAACCACTATTGTTGGCACCCGATCTCATCAGCACACTCACGAAGGTTTTCATGACCCGATTGCCAAGTAAAGCATTCAAATATGTGCCTCCACAAAACTAAAAGCATTAAGCAAATCATTGAAATCAAACCAAGTACAGAAACTTCAACTACATTCATTTAAAATTAGACAAAGTACTTGTTTGGAGATTGGTTTTTTTTTTTTTTTTTTGGGACGAAATGTTGCAAAAATCTTGTTTGGGGATTGGTGTTTAGGGGGAGATTTTCTTTTATATTTATTTTTTTTATTTTTTTTTGAAACAAGGGTAACCACGCCCGTCCCTAGGCCAGGCACCAGAGACATCGAAGGAGTAATGTCACAGCTGAGTCTCGAACCTGTGACCTTGAAGGAAGCATATCTGCAAAGCCCAAGTTTTCAACCACTATGCCACCCCACGGGGACATATTAAATTTTTTTTTTTTTATCGTAATCATTGTATATTTGTACCAATTTATAAATTTAATATATTTAATTTTATAATATATGGTTGATAATTAGTTGAGGTTTGATACGACATTTGATAGAATTAGATAAGAGGTTTAATGGAATGTTAGAGGGGTTGAGGGGGAGTTGAGGAGGAGTTGTGATTTACTAAAAACAAACAAGGGGTTGAGAATTCTCAACTCCTCATTCCTCTCCTCTCCCCAACCCAACTCCAAAATTCAATCACCCAAAGAGACTTGCCATCATTGCCGCCAACTACCATGAGGTATCTTTGCCCCACCAAAGCCATCACATGCCCATAGCGTGACCCTGGGCCAGGACCTTGCACAACAACCCTACAGGATTTGGAACCCATCTATTAGTAAGATAGAACATAAAAACCAAACACCAAACGTTAACGTCTCCAACATTTCTAACCTATGCCATCTTGGACGTTGCTGTGTGAGATCAAGAACATGAAGATCCTCAGAAGATAAACCAGCGGGACCAATTCCACCCTACATAGAAATAAAGGGTCTTAAATAAATTATAACATAGATCACAGAAACTACAACATGATTCTGTATGTAATGAGAAATTAAGTGGAATTATTGACAGCAAGATACCTGAACAACTACCATTGTTCCCACAGCAGTTGCCACATGTGCCGCCCTTGGGGTGGGTGGTTCTCCAAGTGGGGTAACCCTAAAAAATAATCCATGAGCTAAAGTAATTTAATGAGAAGTAAGAAGAAAACGACTTGATTAGAAATTAGATTTCTACAAAGCTTACTTGAACCATTTATTTGTTAAGACATCATAACTATGCACATCAGCAGTGGCACCAGCTAATCCTGCTCAATTATTGACACAAAATTGTCAAGCATAAAAGTAAAATAAAATAAATGAGAGACATTAAAATCATCACTATACTATACAACTGCTTAAAGATAACCCGAGTTAATTTACAGATAAAATTAAGCTATCAAAAATTAATGATCCTTTGGTTCAGAAAAATCAAAATCATATTAAAAAAACTCTTTCTTCAAGTTAAATTTCATGTAACCAGCACTGAACATAAGAAAAATTATCTGGATACTACAATAAAATTATAAAAGTGCAAGACTAAGCAACTTGAAACATTTTTATTTCAGAGAGATTAGTAAGCCTGCGAAGCATATGCTTAGGGTAAAACCTGAATATTATAATCAATAGACAAGGGTAGAGACTGGAGTATCACAATCAATTATTTCAGATGATAGAAAAATTTTGTGATGATTTTTGGCAATACAAAAGGAATTCATAGCCTAAACTGATTAAGAGCACTTCCAAGCACAAACGTCCTTTTTTTCCAAACTTCATTTCTTGGGGGAGGTAAAAAATATATCCTACACCAGAGCAAGAGAACCATTACAAATCACAATGGTTCCTAGCAACACAATAAAATTGAGTCAGATGTTCTCATAAGTTTGTGCCGGAAATGTTGCTGGGGACTTTCGTATTGAAAACATTCTGTAGAACTGGAAAACTGATTAACCTTTAGTTCAGTATTAGAATAAGCTGAGAGCAGAGAAGTAATACAATCAAATAGCAAGCAGAAGAACATCATATAAAATGAAAATTGAATAGAAACCCAAGAAATTCCAGCAAAAAAGCAACCAAAAAGTAAATGAAAAGAGAAACATACGGATGCCAGCATTTCCGGCGGAGCTAGGAGTCCCTGCAGCTGCAGAATTGCCCTCAAGAGCCGTAGCACCACCAAACAACACAACCCTCGGCCCTAAGAACCCTGGAGTCCCCTCCTCGCCAACAGCCGACACCGCGGTCAACGTGTGGCCGCAGCGTGGCCCTGGGCCGTCTTCCTTCGTATCCATTAACGCATTCACAACCGAGTATGCTGGCGCATGTCTCGGCCCCACAACTGAGATTGGCGGAACCGTAGATGAGGGCTGCTGTTGGGATGTCTCCGAAGACTGAATTGAGGATCCATTTCCCTTAGAAGGCTGCCCCCCATTCAAATCTCCCTCCATTTCAGCAGGACGCGACGCCGTGCTCGGCAGATCGTGATCGACCTCAGAATCAACTTCCATTCCCCTCAACCCTTCGATTCAACTAGAGATCCAAACTAGAATTCGCAACAAACACAAATCCCCATCACCAACAAACTCCCATCGCCTGAACCCTAGAACTCGAAAATCCTCAGTTTCAATCAATCAATCAATCAATCCCAAATAACCGCTGCAATTAGAAAAACACACAATCCCCGAAATCTTCTCAACCTCTTCGCTCGAAATTCCCCCCACGTGATGAAGCTCAGAACAAAAAAAAAAAAAATCAAAACTCCGACGGCAATCTCAAAGACACACCGTACATTACAAAAGCGAGAGAGAGAAACAGAATACGAAGCTTTTCTCTCTCCCAATAAGCCCAAATTCGGTCAAGAAAATTACCGGTACTGCAATAATGTACGTAAAAACAACAACGACGAGGAGGAGGAGTCTTCCACGGAGGAAAAGCTTCGATTTCAGGATAGAATTGAAATCGGAAGGAAGGTGGCGATGGCGATGGCGATGGCGGTGGCGGCGGTCGCGGCGACGGCGGAGGAAGGAAGAAGGAAAAGGGGGAAACGGTGAAGTTTGGGTCACCGGGAATTACCGAAGAGAGGGGTCCGAGTTTGTTGATTTGTTTTTAAACCGCAAAAAATTCACGGTGTTTTTTTGGGCTTCAAAATCCGATGGGGTCGGGACAACTACATTTTTATTTCCCCACGCGCGCTTTGCGGCGCGTATCACGCCCACCACACTTGTCTTTCTCTTTCTTCTTTCTTTTTTTTTTTAATAGTTTTTCTTTAATATAAATTTTAAAAAGAGAATGTTGCATGATTATATAATATTTTGTTGCTTTTTCGAATGAAATGTAGTTTTATAGATCAAAATGTTATACTATATAGATATTTAAATGTTAATAATTAAAAGTTCAAAATTATTCAAAAAGTTTCAAGACGAACGATAGAAGAAAAATATGCTTGTATGGATCAAAAGAAGGGCAAGAGTTTAAGTAATGTTGATGGCTGCTACTTTGATCTCTCCCAAACTGCGATTAATATTTTTAATTAGGATCCATTAAATAAAATTGTGTTGCGCTAATCTCCTCCGCATAGCCTTGTTGTTGAATTTTGTATAACTGTTGCGGGTTGTTGTTGTTATTCTATTATTGACTCGCAAAATGGTTGAATGTCATCCTTGATGCTCGTGCTTGTGGTAATGTGTTGTTGTGAGACTCTTTTCCCTACTAGTTGTATCAACTTCGATCCCAGTTCCTGAAATTAAAAAATGCAACCTTTTAAACAATAAAAACTACTCTCCTCCTAATGATGCTAATTTCTAAATTATCAATCCCCGATAACGGCGCCAAAAACTTGATTGGCTCTTTCCGTTACTAATATATTGTATAGTTAATAATTTCGAGTAAATTTAATGCTAAGTAACACTCGAAATCAGTTACGCACAAGTATATGCGGTCGGAACTTGCAGTAAATAATAAATATATAAATTTTATTGATCCCACATGGATTGATGTCTAGAATTAAGATCATTAAGCTGAGAGTTATGCAAAAAAAATAAAGCATGACTTTGATAAAGATGTTGATGGTTTTCTTTTATATAATTACAGTAAAACAAATAAATATGATGCAATGAGTAAAAGGTAAATAAACAATCCTAAAAAATGCTAAGCGCGCGGAACAGTTAATAAGAATCTTGCTTCCTAAACAAATAAATACTTTCGCACTTAATGTTTTATGGCATAACCAGCTTCTGTTGCGAACTTCATACTAAAACTAGGCAACGCAAGTAATAGTGAGATTATTCATAACACTCTAAACGGTGAAAAGACTTTCACACAACCTATCATAACATACTGGGTCAACATGCGATTCCTTATTCCAAACTCACCGAAATGTTTATGCGTGGGTAGCTAATCGATGCATAAATATAATTAAGTAAAATATAGCAGTGTAAAACTTGATAACCTACGCTCTTAACTTGCTTCTATTCATGCAAATTTAGCTAAAATTCCTATAACGTAGTCATAGAGATAAACATAGATAAGAAGTTAAAACAATTGGTTTTATTGCAACTACAAGATGTTTATAACTACAAACTACTCCTAGAAAAACAGTAAAATGGAATTGATGTGGATGTGAAGTGTGTAGTCCCTTTGTCATCGGTTTCCACGAACACCACCAGTGCTTCCTCTTAAGAATCGGCTATGATCCTTATATCAGATTTGACCATCCGATTAGCTCACTCGACTTCAGCCTTCCTCTGGATATTTACAATGTTAAATTACTTGGTCGACAAGTCCGAATGAGCGAGAACATTGTCATTAAGCAGATCTCTTGATCTGGAATTCATTGATTAACGTCGTCTTTAATTGTTGATTTGATCTTCTACTTCATTTTATTGAATGCAACTATCACGTCAACATGTAATCCCTCAGTGAGTGTTGCCATTCACATCTCTAATTCATTCCAGCGCACCATTTAGCATATTCCTGTATTTTGTAAACTTTCGCGCAATTTATCCACTATTTATACCTTTTCCGCGAAACTGCGCTCGCGATGCTGAATTATGCATGTTGATTCCTAAGTGTTTAACTCGCAATTCTTTTATTAGCGCTCATTTTCTCCCTTTATTTCTAGAATAATTATTGGTTGACATAATTAAATTTACCCCAACCCTTCAGCTTAAGCTTTTGAGTTGATTGGTAAAATATGCTCTATTTAAGAGCTATCACTCGTTTTTATCAAGCGGATTATGATAAAGCTTGAAAAAAAAGTGTTTAGATTGTTTGCAAATCTAATAGAAACTTTCAATAAATGAGCAATGACAAATATTATCATTTCCTCCACAATCATGGTCACTCGATGTTCAAGTGTTATGGCTCGAAGGAAATCATAAAGTATTTTTTAACTAGTGGTTATATAGGTGCAGCCGTGCAGGGGCGGATCCAAAATTAAAGATTTAGGGGGGCCAATTTCTTTTTTTTTTAAATCTATTTAAAAATGTTATAGTCAAATATTGATTATTAGCACTTCTACGATAATATATATATAAATTACAACATGTCACCAGCTCTTTCATAAAAAAAAAGAAAAAAACTTTTTTAAAAGAAAAAAGTAAAAAATATTTTGATTAAATTGTAGAGACTATAGTCAATAAAAAGAGGGAAATATTTTACTTGAGATATAAACACATTGATAATAACTTAATAAAATAGTTGTAATCAAAAAATTTATCTTGATGTTTTCAAAAAAAAAAAAAAAAGGGTTACCTTAAAAAATTCTTCTATTGCATTCTTCCCAATTCTCTAAAAACAACTCACATTCTAGATGAGTTTGTGAGAGATTTGAAATCATGATATTTATAATATTTGTAAATTCTAAATATTTTGTTAATATATTTTACAAAAAAAAAAAAAGAGTTTATCATTTATATTTGAAAGTTGAAAATATTTCTAAGAGATATTTATTTTTAAATTAATGAAAAAAAAATTAACACAAAAGGCAAACAGGAAGCTATGAGAAATATACACAAAAAAGGAGGGAAGATATACTTGAATTGAAGTATAAAAAAACAAAAGCAAAATAAAGAAAAAGAAAGGGAAAAAAATAATGGAAGAGAAACTTAAAAAAAAGAACAGGCACAAGTAGGTCTTGAACCATGCACAAACAAAAAATTGGAGGGGGGCACTTCCACTAAACCATTGCCTGGTTTGATTTGATTTAGTGAGTTGTATAAAATATATAAATAATAAATATTTATAGGTGAAAGCAATCGACAAGTGTTGTAACATGAATGACACAAAATGGAGCGAGAGGCAAGGATGATTTGACCTCTTCACAAAAAAAATTGAATAGTACTACTTGAAAAATCAGCAAAAGAACCATCGTGGGGTAACCCAATTGGTCATAGAGGGTCTTGAAATGCATAAAGTGATGAGTTCAAATTCCATGATGGCCACCTACCTAGAAATTAATTTCAAATTAATACGTACGGGTTTCCTTGGCATCTAAATGTTGTAGGGTCAGGTGGTATGTCCCGTAACATTAGTCGAGGTGCGCTTGTGCACGCAAGTCCGGACAGTCACAGACATCAAAAAAAAAAAAAAAATCAGCAAAAGCTTCTAATAGGAAAAACAAATATCAAAGTATGAGAGACAATTAAGCATTACATTCCAAAAATTAGGAGCTAGGTATGTACGACAATTATAACTAAGGATGTTGGTTTGACATAGGACATGTCAGCTGAATTGCATCATTCTCATAACGAGGACCTAGTTATTATCTCCAATATCAAAGTTTAAAAGATATTGGTGGATAGAGGAGCTTAACTTACATGTTCTCTCTTTACATTAATGAGTTTTGATGGCAATAAGATTTATAAAAAGGAAGCATTGATCTAGTGGCTACCTTTAAATGAAGTATGATTTATGTAACTATAATGGTAGAGTTCATTGGGGTGGATGATAATTCAACTTATAACGTCGTCAGGGATAGATCGAGTATTTCACCATCGGTTGATGAAGTTCTCAACACCTAATGTGGTTAAAATTGTTTAGAAATCAACTAGGACGACAAAAATGATACGGAGTAAAGTTAGATCGATCGACCCGTGTAGATAAGTCATGGATAAACCCTATAAGATGATTGGATTTTGGGGTTAAGAGAGGAGAAAAGGGAAATGAGTTGGGAAATTCCAACCCATGTATGTTTTTAGTACATCAACCTTAATATCACATCAAATCTTTTATATAATTTTATCAAATGTCACATCAAACATTTTTCTCATTTTCAACCATATACTATATTTTATTTAATCTATCAAATGTAGCATCAAACTTTTTTAATTTTCAAGCACAATATAAAATAAAATATATTAAATTTAGGGGAATTTGCATGTATATTACAATAAGGCAAAAAAATTACATAAATAGCAAAAAAAATGAAAATATTTGCAAATATAGCAAAATCAGATTTTATAGACTTTATCAATAGTGTCTGATAGACTACATTAATAGTATGTCTGATAGACTCCATCAATAGTGTCTGATAGAGTCTATCAATAGTATCTGAAAAAAAAAATTGTTATATTTGCAATAATTTTAAAATGTTGCTATAATTATAATGTGGGGTAGGGAATTTGCTATAGAGTGCAAATTCCCTTAAATTTATTAATTAATACAAATAACAAATATATAATGATTACATATCTCTAAACAAGTATTTCATATCACCAAATCATTCAACTTAAATTGGCCAACCCGCGAGGCTTCTTCGAGACCCTTGAATAGCTTACTTATGAGGGTTAATCCAAATCTAATCATGACACATTGACCCATGAAAGTCAACTAAGGTCTTGGATGGACCAAGTCCAACCACCAAAGAGATAGTATAACGAGCCTTATGGAGCTCGATGAAAACCACAAGAGATAGAATCATCACCAAATTAAAATCAATTGCACCGTGATTTATCACCCAGCTAACTATTAAGCTGTGTAATTGCATTCATAAATAGAATCGACTCAAAATGATGTAATGATTAACCCAAATTTTGTTATTAAACTGTAGGTTTATATAAACCAAGACAATCATATGACAAAAGTTAATCTTAGACTTAAAACAATTCTTTTTTTCTTGATGAGAAATAAGACTTTCATTGATCAATGTACAAAAAAGAAAGTAAGGTCATAGTTATAAAAGGAGGAAACATATGACTCCAAAAATTTCCAACATGAGTAGTATCCTCTAACAGAGTGGTGAAAGATTTAGATGTGTTGTTGAAGATCCGATTATTTCTTTAAACCCCACCATTTTCAAAAGAAAGCGTAGACCATATTAGACTTAAACAATTCTTTTTTTTTTTTGATATTTATAATTGTCCGAACCAGATTGTTTGCACCTCGACTAATATTATGGGACATACTACTTAACCTTACACCATTTGGATGTCAAAAAAATTCGTAGAAAATTTAATTTCTATAGGTAGGTGATCACCATGGATTAAACCCATCACTTTAAGCACCCCAAAACCCTCTTTAACCATTTGAGTCACTCCATAATGGTTAAAACAATTTTACTTTTATCTGACTGAACTTTGCACTAACTCGAGCATCTGTGAAAACATTTCAAAAATTATGGGACGAGCACTCTTAAACCACGTAAGACAACACAATGTTCTAGCTACCAATTATGTTAGTAGTAAAACAAACTTAAACATCAATTCTATATCTTTGAGCTCATAAAATCATCGATATGTTGATATAATCTTTACCAATGCTTGTGGTGAGTGAGAGTGGCTGCACAATCCTTCAAATGCTCCAATTATATAACCACAAAACCAAACGTTAAAATAATTTTCTGTTTCGATACTGTATGAAATAAGGTTCGCATTCTAACTATGTAGTTTACAGGCGAGTAGTAAGATTTTGATACTAGTGCCAGCCTACATCCACAATCATCTCTAGTAATCGCAGGAGCTCGGCTGCAGAGCAAATTTTAAATGAAAGATATCCATTTAACCTCGCTTTACCGGCCGCTGGACGTATGATTTGTTGGGGTCCTCGGTCTTCAGCTTTGGTGGTCGAGTTTCTCCTTTCTTAGCCTGTAACACAAATAATTTTTCAAACTATGGCAATTTTAATCAGATACATTCACCAGTATAATATCTCACCTTCTTTCCACCCTTCATAAAATCTCTCCAGCTTGAAACCTGATGATGGCAGATAAAAAGGGAAGAGCATAAGTGCAAATTACATATTTGTTCCGTTCAGAGCTCCATGTTCAAGCTCGAAGTCGAACATTCAGCATAAAATTATTAACTCCTCCAGGTGTTTGTTGCATAAAGCATTCATGTTACACTATTATGTTAATCATTCATTTGTAAACCATAAAACTTGAAGGTGTTAAACCAGAGTATAGAACCAGAAAACTGATAGAACAAATTCATAAACTTTTTCCCAACTAACCGTTATCCCACATTATCCTATAAACAAATTCATTATATCTCAACCAGGTTCTGCCACCATTTCATCAAAATGATATTTCCCTCTGAAAATCGCATACCAACATCGACAGACAAATATTACATATTATAGTCGTACACAACAAAAAGAACAGCATGCCTAAGACATCCCGCGTTTTGACAGATAGATCTATTGTGTTAATCATTATAGACAAGTTAAATACTAACCCTTTGTTCTCTTGTTCCTTCCCACTGCTCCTCATGCTCCCGCTTTTTCTTCCACATTTCTTTTGTTTCTTCTTCATCTTTTTTCAATCTGCCTTCTTCCTCAGAAATCTATATGCAAGAAAAGCATATAGATAATGAACAATCCTCTACAAGTAAAACAAATGAAAAGAATCCAGAAGAATATCAAGTTATTCGAGCATCCTGCATAGTGCATACCCTCATCTGCATCTTTCTCCTCCTCCATTCTTGATCTGTTAATATTTCTCTAACCTTCATTTTCAGCTCTTGCTTGAATTCTTCTGTACTCTCATAATGTTGATCGTATTTTCCCTGTGTTAAATCAACATGACATGAAGGACAGACATCAAATTCATAACTATAACATAGATTATATATGTCATGCAAATACGTCAACTCATAGTATCATAATTACAGTGGTCCAACCAAATTGCAGTGTGACGATCAAGCTAACCTTCATATCGATTCAATTTCAGTTTTTCATAAGCAAGCTAAATACATTGTGAATAAAGAATAAAGAGCAATTGAAAAATTCCTTTTTTTTATTTTGATATCCGTGACTATCTGGGCCAGCTTGTGCGCACCTCAACTAATGTCACGGGACATACCGTCTGACCCTATAACATTTGGATGTCAAGGAAACTCGTAAAAAAATAATTCCTAGGTAGGTGGCCACCATGGATTGAATCCATCACCTTATGCATTTTGAGGCCCTCTTTGACCACTTGAGCCACTCTATGATTGTTGAAAAATTCCTTATAAAGACTTTATATAGAGGATGATCAGGCTATCTCTCTAACAAATTAGGGCAGTTTGGGGAAGACTTTTAAAACATGTTTTTTTTTTTTTTTGAAACAAGGTAACCACGCCCGTCCCTAGACTTTTAAAACATGTTAGTTAATAATTTTTTTTATACCCATGAACATCTAAGCCAGCTTACGCGTATCTCAACTATTCATATAAGACAACCGTCTAACCGTACCATATTTGATTGTCAAGGTAACTCGTAGTCAAATTAATTTCTAGGTGGGTGGTCACCGCTTCTAGATTCCCAAACCCTTATTTGACTACTAGGTACACCCATAATGTTAGATGTAATATTATTGTATTTAAATGTAAAAATCTTAGTTATAGAATCCCATTAATTACTTGAACTTTACCGTAACTTAGCTTGATATTAATGTAGAACGCCCACATGTCTACTACATATGTGGCTTTTGAGGAAGACTTCTACAATGATAATGGAATGACCTCTATTCACATACGTTAAATTAAGATAGCATTCTCACGATCCAACTCTAAAATTGAACCATAAATGGATTACATTGATATTGGCATATTGCAACTAGAGCACAGAGGTAACAAACAACTGCATATGAAATGTGAAAAGGTAAGGAAATTCAGCTCACCTCTTCAACCAATGACTTTATTTTAGAAGCTGTATCTTTCTTCAACTGCTTCTTCCTCTTTGCTCGAAGTTCATCTGAAGTTCAAAACAAGCACAAATGAGAAATTTTGCTAAGTCCATAGGGCTCCAGAAAAGTAAAGGGGAAAACAAGTAAAAAACTGAAAATGAAGACATTGGGCTTTCTTTTATTTCTGCTTTCAAGAAATAATCGAATTTTTAGAGATATATCTATGTCATTTGAGGGTTTTCTAGAATCTATTCTTTCAACTGTGTATTTTTGGTGTTAAGACAAAACACCCTTTTCGTCCGACAACTTTTCTTATTGAATGTTTTTCTTCTAATACGCCTATTGGTGTTTGGACTTTTCCCTTCATTTAATATTTTCAATGAAACTATCTCTTCATCAAAAAAAAAAAAAAAAAAGAAACTAAAGAAAGAATGTCCACAGGTTATGAAACTCGGCCTATCCAGAAATTTGAGAACATAAGCCACATAAAGGAAGTTCGTAATTAGAAAAACCTAGACTCTACATGCGTTTCAGGCCACTTCTAAGAACTCATAGACAGTTGTACAACTACAACCTATAAAACAGGTCATGTTCAAGTAAGGTCGTCGTTTCATTCCAACTTCCTTATCTCTCACTTGTTCAAACTTTGACATGCAAGCACATGGATCTTACTGCACAAAATACGAGTGCGAGCCAAGCACTGGGAAAGATTATGAGCCTGAGGTGAGATCAAAATCAATGTCTTTCAAATGAGTGGAGTTCAGTTTGACAAAGACTAAGTAGAGTTCGGTGTTTCAGAAAAATGTTCCCAGTAGATACAATTTAAACTATTGGGCGGTAATGTTAGTCTCTAAATTTGTAGAAATAAATGATTAGTTTCCACGATATGAGGGATACAAAATTAATCAGAACTAGCTGCATTTTATAATGTTTATATAATGTAATGCATATAATATATAAATGGTTTTGTTGATAAATCTTACAAAACTCGTATATAAATGATGATTATTTTTTTTGATAGGAAACACAAAATTTTCATTGATGGTTGAAAATATACATCCTATCGATACAACAAAACATCAAATAAAACTATGCCACTGTGTGATTAAAGTGGTTAAATCATAGTTACAAAAAGGTGACATAGAGTGACACCAATACAAGGATAAATATAAAATAGATTCAATTAAAGATTGGTGATCCTTGTAGGTATGACCGTCGGTAAAAAGCCTATTGTTACGTTCTTTCCAGATACTCCATAGGCAAGCATAGATAGTGCTGAGCCATAAAGTTTCAATATCTCCTCTAAATGGATGGCCCAAAATAATGAAGACAATTAAGTCAGATAATCTGTTTGGCAAAGGAGTGGACCAGTTGAAAGCAGATAGTAAGTAAGCCCATAATCCATAAGAGATTTTACATCCCGTGAACAGATGTTGTTGAGTTTCAAAGTCAGATTGGCACATAATATAGCGGGACGGTTGAAGAGCAATTTTAGCACATTTTTTCTGGTATACATCATTAGTGTTAATGGCACCTTTGCTGATTTCCCACATGAAGAATTTGACTTTTTTCGGTTGAGGTCCTTTCCACAATCTGTTATATAAAGCTCTATTCTTCTCATTCTCCTGTTTCGAAGCCAGCTTTCTATAAAGTGAACAAGTAGTGAAATTGCCAGAAGTTTCCATAGACCAGATCCATTCTTCCTCCCTATCATAAAGTTCAGTCTGGTCAATAATGGCACACAGGCTAGCCCATTCATCGGCCTCAATATCATTAAGATTCCTTCGAAGAGGCAAGGTCAAAGTAGAAGTATCATGGTTGATAATCTGATTGATATACACTTTTTTGCGTGTTGCCAAACGGTAAATGTGGGGAAATCGAGTGCAAAGAGCAAGTCTGTCCTTCCATGTATCCTCCCAAAATAAGGCTTGGTTTCCTCTACCGAGCTTGTGATTAATATTGTCATAGATAAGATTGCCAAATTTCAAAATTGTTTCAAAAGGCCCGTTGGCTCTTCTATTTAAGCTGACTCTTCTATTCATGGGTCTCATAAATCTTCTAGATTCAATATCACCACCATATTTATAAACCATCACCAGTCTCCACAAAGCTTCTATCTCAGTGCCAAAACGCCAATGCCATTTAGCAAGCATGGCTCTATTTTTAAGTTTAATATCAGGAATCCCCAATCCACCATCCTCCACTGGGATTTTGATCATATTCCATCGAACCAAATGGCTAATAGAACTTCCCCCATTACCTCTCCAAAGATAGGCTCGATAAAGTTTCTCAATTTTAGTAATCACCTTGGCAGGGGCTTCATAGAGAGAAAAATAATAAATAGGAATGTTTGCCAGTGTTGCATTAATCAAGGTTAGTCTTCCACCTTTGGAAAGGTTGTTGCTACTCCAGGAGTGTAGCATTTTCTCAATCTTTTCAATGACCGGAGTCCAAAATTCCAATGATTTAGGAGAACCACCAAGGGGGAGTCCAAGATAGGAAGTAGGCCAAGTTCCCACAGTGAATCCGTGAGGTTGAGCAAAGGATAAAGCTTCCACATCATCCATCCCAATAGGAAAAAACTCAGTCTTATTAACATTGATATTAAGCCCAGAGTG